>APFE030031554.1:84882-127343 GCA_000404065.3 Pinus taeda
CTACGAGCTGCCAGCCCACATTTGTTTAATGCATATGATGAAATGAAACTATCTGTGGCACCAGTATCAAATAAAATTTTGAGTTTTATACCATTGATAGTACCTGAAGATTCCACTACCGTGGATTGATGTGCTACTTGGTCGCGATCGACCATTGCATGAATTCTATGATTACTTCGGTTGTCTGAATTTGGTTCCTTCCCAATCCTATGCAATATATTCGACGAAGCTCCAGGGCAGTCCCGTTGAAAGTGCGGCCCCCCACATCCCCAACAATTAAGTGGTGTTGATCCTCTTGAGTCAGGGTGTGAATTCCTAGAGAACGAGCTTCGTCCTCTCATGCTGATTCCTCTGGAATTTCTCCCTCCACTAGCGGTCCTTTGAGATGCCCAGGGGCTGGTGTTTGATGATCCTACGGCTATAGTGTTTACTGCCATGGGAGCTCCCGTCCCTATATTTCTCGGGGCAAACCTGTTACCGTATGGTGGCCTCGAGCTACCCCCTCTGAAGAAGTTCCGGGGAGTCTTTCCTGGAAATCCTGATTGGACAGGCCCTGTTGGCCCCATATCCTTTTTGATCCACAGGTGCTCTTCTGCATAACGACCACATTCGACTGCCTCGGCTACTGATGATGGCTTCCACATGCTTACCAAGGCTTTGATGCGAGGGTTTAACCCAAAAATAAAGCGTTCAGCCTGACGTTCATCTGAGTCTAAGTAATGAATGTATTTTACCAGTTCCATAAACCTTATCTCGTACTCTTCCACCGTTTTACTTCCCTGAATTAACGTATGAAAGGATCTTGCTTGTTGTTGCTGAAAGTACGAAGGTAAATACTTTGCGCGAAACCTTTCCTCAAATAGTTCCCATGGGGCATTATCTGATGTAAGGTGCATCTGCTTTTCCAGATTTCCCCACCAAATCAAGGCACTTTCCTTGAGTTGAAACACGGCAATTTTTGTCTTTGCCGAACACAAATATTCTCTTAACCTAAAACATCTATTCATTCCCTCCAACCACGCTTCAGCGCGTTCACCTGCCCGGCCTCCTGAGAATTCCGGGAGTCTGATTTTCTGAAGCTCCCTAGAGATGTCCTCTTTCGATCTTCTGGGCTCGAAATTCTTCGGTTCCGCTGAACTGGTAGCCAAATGATGGGGTTCCTCTTTGGTTTTAGCCTTAGTGGATTCTTTTAATGTTTCTAATAAGGCTTCCAAGGAGTTCATTATCACAGTTAACTCTGGCGCTGGGGCGATTGATGTTGATAAAGGTCTCGGTGGTGACGATGGGGATGATGATGACGACGGCGGCGACATAAAAGGTGGTGATGCTGCCTGATCACGTCGTCGTCGCTCATACGTCTTTACCATTGTAGTGGTTCCTGGACACATAATAAAACTTTATCAAAAATTATGAAGTAGACAACCGAATTTTTAACACGTAAATTTCTTTTGCGACTTCACATTCATAAACGGGTATAGTTTTGCTATTTTTACCCGCTAGGCGGATCTTATTGGTACCGAGGTCAAGGAGGGTGGTCTCGCGACCTCCTTGTCCTAATGCAGGGTTTTCTACCCTAATATGAATAATGCAGAAGTGTATGGTTATTAGCTCCTAAGGTAAGACATCTAAAGTTGATTTACCTAATAATACTCATACAAATAAATGTTAAATACTTCGCCACAAGTACGTTGATAACATACCCACCATATCTCAAACTAGTCATTACATTTGGGAGAGGTCATACATACTTATATTTTGAATATAAATTACTTGGATATGGATTAAGTCCGTAAAAGAAGGGTTGTTTTGGTTCCCTATTAGTTTGACTTTTAGCCTAAAATTTACCATAGACATGCAGTCCGTTTTACTAGGGTTTTGACATCAAACCTTAATAATTTAAAGTTTGTATAGGTTTTACAAACCCTAGATTCAACCTTCAAACTTTTCCAACTTCATTATCTTCGATATCAATAGTACAAAGGTTTTACAAACCCAAAAACATTCAAAACATTTAAACTTCCAAACCATTGTTGTTGTAAACTCAACAAGTCTCAACCCTTCAGTGTAGAAAAAAAAAATATTTTGCTCCTGATATGACTTAACATCTTTATAAATATATATTGCTATGATTGAGAGAATTCTTCTATTACTTTAACAGCAATATCATGTAAGAACCTTCCAGATCTTATTTAACACGTGCATCTTGACATTCATCACTGTGGTTGCTCCAACGGGTAGAATAAACCATAAAGAAAAATTTAGACGGATGTCTAAGCCTTTAAACATTTTAACATACCTTAGATTATAATCTCCTCATAAAGGTAATAAGTTTATTCAGATCAAACAGGTTGGTTTCCTTGCAGAGGTTGGCCTATTTTCACAGGATTTCATCCTTCCTTTATATAAAAAGAACATCAAATTGAGCAGTATTCTTCAGATTTGGTATATTTTATTAATTATCCAGTTAAAGGGCTTAGATTAATATCCTTCCAGGGTCCTTGACTACTTTATGGAATTTCAAAGATAACACATGATTCTTCAGAACTTGAGAACCTCAAAGAGTTCGAATGTAGGACTAGAAGCATATCTAGTTTTGACATTCATGAATCTAACAAAAACAGCCCTAAATACATTAAAATCAATAATCTGATGCATCCTCCTTTCTGTTACATGGTCATTTACCATCAGACAACACTCTTTTCGCATCTAGGTGTCTGTAGACATAATTATCAATAATGGCTTAGTTATGCCATCAATAAAAACCATCTTCCCAGAATATAAAAAAATAGTCACAGGTATCTATTGAAATTTCACAAGAAACAAGGCCATCTTATATTTCATCTATCTATTTGATATTTTGAGAATAAGGACAGTAATTAGTGATTTGTTTTCAGCACAAATCGGCAAAAATCTTATTTGTGCATTTCACCACGTTATCTTTGAAAATGAGGACTGCTTGCAGAGGTTCTTCCAATTCATCTTTGATATCTTGGAGCCACCGTTTGAAGAGAATCCAGAAACTCCAATAATCTGGCTAAACTCTGCGGAACATACAATTTTCAAGCTCAGATATACTATTTGTAAACTCTTTCGTCTTTTCCGAGAGAATGGTCTCCGTAAAATTTCCCCATTGGGCATTTGGCTGAACTTCCGATTCAATCTGAATGAATTCTATTGTCACGCAATGATCAGCGTCACTGTTTTTCGGAGGATGCAACACTTTCCATGAAAAAGCCGTTGATCATAATTATCTTCCTGCTGATAGTTTCAGGACCCCAAGAATGCAATCCTTCACTTGTCAAAAGTGTACCTTGGTCATAAATTTGTGAGCATTCAAAGGCCTTAGCTCTTGGAATAAAATGATCTGCGCACAAGCTATTGACAGCGTGGTGAAATTCTCTGAGATTGAAAGTCCCTTTCGAATGGTACGCAACCCGGAGCTCATTCGAACCGGAGAGGTTATTTTTCTGAATGCAACATAGACCGATGGGATTGTAGCTGCGAGTCTCAGCCCGCTCATCAGCTTTTCTGCTTAATTCTCTTAGCAGAGAAGGTTGAAATGAAGACAAATCTAAGACGAAGCAAATGAGCACCATTACGGCTCCGTACAAGCGAATTAAGGCGAAATACCAGGATCTCATTAATTTCAGGGACCTAGTAGTAATATTGAGCGACTACTTAAATGGTTTCCCAATCTCCACACGAAGTATTTGCATCGGGCTAAAATTCGAGCAAAAACACATGCACAGGAAGTCATTACTGGAGGACCAATTAAAAAAAAATGAGGGAATAGGACGCATGTCAATTTATGAAGCCATTTGAAGCTTTCTTGTGGGACAGAATCAGTGCCTCGCTACAATTCGTCTAAATGCATTTTATGAGGCATAGTTCCCTGCAATTGTGTAACCGTCGTCAGTTGTTTTAATTTCATAATTATTTAGAAGTTTAAATTGACCGCGCTCACTCTTTCACCTCCGCGGGCCCCGAGGGCAAGAAATACCAGCAGACACGCCAACACGATATACTTCGCCATTGCCATCGACTCAATCCGCGCTTTTCGGACAGGTCGCCGAGCTGGCGCATGATCCCAACGATGCCAACCATGGCTGACCCCTTCCAGTAGCGCGTCCGGGTCATCCCTGGCGACTGTAATTAAATGTACAGAAATTCACTCCGGGGGGTTTAAAGCTCAAATCCTAACTCCAGCCGCAGTGCTAGACTTCTATTTCAGACTCCGTGAAGAACCCAAAGCCCCGGAACCCTTTAAAAGAAAAATGACCAAAACACGGCGAATCACCGAGACCCGTTCAAGATTTTCAGCCTCAAAACCTACTTTACAGGTCTCGGCTCTAAACCTCAACGGTGAACTATAGAAAAACAAATTTTGAACCCCAGAACCCTTCAAAACAAACCCCGAGACATAAAAAGCAAAGAAGAAACTCGAAACATATACGAGGGTTTTGAGTTCAATAACCACCCGTAAATCTGCCCGGCATACATTGAATATGGTCTCATCCCAGAGCTTTCTAAAAGCAGAAAAAGGAAAAGAAAAAATACTTCAACAGGGTTGCTGTACGATTGAATTTGGGTCAATGATAATGCGAAAATCCAGAGCCGCGCATGTAGATTTTAATAGCAACGTGATGCTAGGGAGACATGCAAGTGTTCAAACCATACCAAGAATCACCTAACTACTATCACTGTTATCGTTGTTATGTCGTAATTTCTTTCGTCTCCTACAAACTGGTCAGCGGCGAGATGGGCAGGGGTATCAGCAAATAGCAGTAACAACACAGACTCAGCCACACAGAAAATTTAAGCGAGCGTAGGCCTATCAGTCAGAGGGTTTGAACAAAGCCTCTAATACCATGTGTAAAGACCAAAAAAAAACTGAAAATACAAGAACCGAAAACTGAATTACAGAACCGTAAAAATAATGAAAACCTACCTGGACTGCTGTCGACTGATTTTGCTGTCTACTCCTGTTCTCCTGTCCTCCTGTTGAAGCTGATTCGATTACTGGGAAACCAATTCCTCCTAGCCAATCCAGCAAGCTTCTGTGAAGCTT
Organism: Pinus taeda; assembly: GCA_000404065.3. NCBI lineage: Eukaryota > Viridiplantae > Streptophyta > Pinopsida > Pinales > Pinaceae > Pinus > Pinus taeda. The sequence goes on from APFE030031554.1 coordinate 89,951, forward strand.
ACTGCCCCCGTGCCCAGAACCTCAGGTCAATCAAAGCTCTCATTCCTGTTCTCGATCTTCCTCTGCCCTCTGTCCTCCTCTCAGTTTTCTGCCCCCTTCCTCGGCTCAGTTCAGTGGTTTTATATCAAGGTTGGCGGTGGCCGCCTTCCAGCGTTCGACCACCGCTTCTGCTCCTATCGACACCTCCCGGCATGCATATCTCCTTAGATATTTTCTGTTTGGTTCCTGCGCTCCGTAAATGTTTTATCCTTTTTTTCTTTATGAAATGTTATGTCCCCTTTTATATAATTCAAATCTTTCATATTTATTTATAAAGTTTATGTTTAGGTTTATTTCTTTATTATATACTTTAATAAAATGAATTTTAAACTATATATATATTATAAAGTTTAAACTTTAATATTTTATTTATTAAAATTTAACTCTTTTTTTTTTAATTTAAAGTTTAGGCTTTATATTAAATGGGTCGTTACACTTATACAATTCTTACACGAACTGTTCCTAATTCTTATATGAGTCGACAAATAAATAGATAGACGAGTCTTATACAAGTCTGAGTCATGCAACATTGGATTGGAGGACTTTGGGTTGATCTTTTGGAATTCATGGTTTAGAGGAACCATTGGTTTTGTAGGGGTGATCACACATTGTAGGGCTAGTCTAGCCTATGCCTCGTACACACCTATGTCTTTCTCACATGGTTGTTTTGTTGATTCTGTATGCATTCTTTGGCCATGGTATATTATTCATGTTTCAATTCTTCAACATGGCAGTCTCATATTCTCCAACATTTCATAATTACCAAGGCAATTTGCAGATCCCATTAAATAGGGTCTCAAGGGTCAAAAGTCAACAAAGGCTCAAATTGCTCAACATAATTTATACTTGCTATTCTTATTGTTATTTTTGAAAAATATCAAAGCAACAAGGAGATATTCTTAGTCAAAGGGGGCATCCTTTTTCTATGGCATGTGTGGACTCTTTGAGGCAAAAAGGGCCCAAATCTTAGTCATATGAGGCAAGCAAGGTATCAGAAGTCATCTATAATTTAATCTCAAGACAACCCATGTGTTGGAATTGTCCAAGCAAGAAAGACATTGGAATCTAGCATCATGGCTCATTAATGGAGAGGATAGCTACATCTATGGGTCTTTTGAGAACACACTTATGTCTTTCTCACATGGTTGTTTTATTGAATCTGTATGCATTCTTTGGCCATGGTATATTATTCATGTTTCAATTCTTCAACATGGTAGTCTCGTATTCCCCAACATTTCATAATTACCAAGGCAATTTGCAGATCCCATTAAATAGGTTCTCAAGGGTTAAGAGTCAACAAAGGCTCAAATTGCTCAGCATAATTTATACTTGCTATGCTTATTTTTATTTTTGAAAAATATCAAAGCAACAAGGAGATATTCTCAGTCAAAGGGGCCATCCTCTTTTTGTGGCACGTGTGGACTCTTTGGGGCAAAAAGGGCCCAAATCTTAGTCATATGAGGCAAGCAAGGTATCAGAAGTCATCTATAATTTTATCTCAAGATAACCCATGTGCTAGAATTGTCAAAGCAAGCAAGACCTTGGAATCTAGCATCATGGCTCATTAATGGAGAGGATAGCTACATCTATGGGTCTTTTGAGAACTTTCAAAAATCAAAAGGTGACCATTGGACCAAGTTAAGGAAAGAAAAAGTCAAGTTATTGAAATAAAAGGCAAATTATCATGCAAAAGGAAAAAGCATTTGAAACCTACAAATGGACCAAGTCAACTTCACCAAGAGAAATGTTGGACATCAAAAAGCAAGACATTAGAGGTTCTACGGCAAGTCAAACAGATTGTTGGACCTTATCTGGCCATTGGGTGTTGTTTCAAGCCAAATCAAGCCTATTTTATTCAAACCAACCTCAATTCAAGTCAAATCAAGCAAGTCGAGCCTCTAAAGCTAGTTGTTTGGCATTTGTAATCAAATCGATCCCCTTTTGTGGGAAGGTTCTCTTGTAAAAATTATTTTCTCAATGTAGAGGCTAAGTCTCGGAGTTGTGGATGACAAGTCTTCTCATTATTTTGGGAGAGGGTTCCAAACTAGTTGTTGGAAGCAAAATTACAAAAGGCTAGTCCCTCACCTCATTTGCGTGTTGTGAAAAAATGAGCTCATTATACCATAATAAGAACTTCATTTGGTGCAAACAACTTGTCTTGTGGATTGACTTTTCTGTTATATTTCTTATTGGTTATTGTTAGATATTGCGCTTTTATAAGACATTTTGCAAGTTTTCTCCAAGTTACACAAAGTTATTAGATCAATCCATCGAACAACTACATAGTCATGTGGAAGATAAGGGCTAGAACACTAGGTCTCACCTTGTCTTTGTTGGACTAGGGTTATGAATATATAATTCTTGGACTAGCCGTTGTTGGGGGTTTCTCCTTAGAGGATAAGATTTCACCTTACTCCATAGTTAATCCATTGGTCGGAGGTATTCCACAAGGGAATCACTACTAGTTGAATTTGGTACATGTACATTGTCTTAGACAAGAGTGAGAGGATCTAGTCCAAGACTCTCACTTCCATGTCCAAAATACTAGATTGATTTAGATGTGAAAATTTCTATTTGCATTTAATTTGGTTATTATTCTCCTACCTTTAAACAGAGTATTTATCCCAGCAAATTATTTAATGCAAATAACGAATAAAACACAACTGCAAATTTCACCAATTAAATAAACTACAGAAACTCTTGTAAGAAAACCAATCAGAAAAATGGACACAACACTTTTGGACAAAACATCCCTGGGAAAACCCCAAAAGGAAAACCAGTTCTTCAAATCTAAGGGTTTTATTATTATCTTCAGCAAATTCTGCAATTGATAAATATTACAACTGCTTTCCAAACTACGGTAAAGCTCCAGAAAAATATTGCTTCACCTCCACAAGTCGATCTGACCACTGTAAGGCTTACGACCCCCCTTTGCAACCTAACACAACCTCCCCTGCAGTTCGCACTACTATTCCAACAATCTGCTGTGAATTCTTGCAATCGGCCTTGTCCTGCAATCACACTGATTTCCTGCAATTCACTCTGCAACTAGAAACCTCGATCTGCTAAACTGGAAACTTGTACGACCTCTCCTAGCATTATCATACGGCCTCTCCTGGCAATCTCGACCTCTCTATCTACAGAATAACTCTAGGAGAATTCCTTCTCCAGATCTTAGAAACTGGAAGAATACTGATGAGAGAAAACTCCAGAAATATTTACTACTTCAACTGCTACTGAAACCCTCACTAGTGTCAAACCCCACACTATCATGGCACTCTCTTCACTACAATGAATTGATCTCCAAGACTTCCTAAAAATTTCCTTTATAATCTCTCATTGAGAGACCAACGGCCAAGATCTAGATCTGAAATGATCTAATCGATAGCTAAAATCACTTGGAAACCTTACTAAAAGTATCTAAAGGAAAATCGACCATGTCTCAATTATTACTAATTAATTAATTTATTTCCCTAAGTTAAAACTTAGGAAAATAATTAATTAATTTAATTAAGACATTTCCATTCAAAAGAATAACTTGAGCTTGGAGATATTTTCTGCTCTTGTGTTCCTAGCCTCATTGACACCACTTGAGGCTAGAACACTTGTCCGAGCTACATCAACCAACACTCCCTCTTAGCGAGGAAGGTGTTCTTGCTCAACACCATCATGCTCCATGCTCACATCTGGAAAACCTATCACCTCATGGCCCATTCCACTCTACCACAACTCTCTCGAACTACTACTACAAGTGATGAGTGCTTCTTGTCACCTTTCTTCTTGTGTAGGCAATTGATGAGGTAATGGCCAAACTCATGACAGCCATAGCACTTGATCTTCGACATGTCCTTCTTCTTTTCCTCCTTGGAGTTGGATCCCTTCTTCACTTTTCCCTTGTTCACAAGAGAAATATTCTCATTGTCATCTCCCTTCCTCTCAGAATTGTTGCTCGTACCATTGTTTCCTTTCACAAGGCTCAGTTGAAGCTCCTCCTGTGTGAATTCGTTCCACAAGCGTTCCCAACTAGGAAAATCAGATCTTCCAGTAACCACTTGCACAAAAACATCCCACTGCTTTTGAAACCCATTCAAGGTTGTTCTAACAATCTCTTCGTCCTCAACCTTCTCTCCAATGGTTGCCAGCTCACCTCTAATTGTCCTGATACAAGTGAGATAATTGACAATGTTTTCTCCCTTATTTTCCCTAGCACTCTTGAGCTTCACTCTTAGGATCATTTCCCAATTCATATGTTTATCCTTGAAAAGTTTGTTGATGGCATCCCACATCTTCTTGGTTGTATCTTCTTCTGCTAAATGTGGAACCCAAACTATGTGGTCCTTGACCCCATCTAGAATAATACGCCTAGCCTTGGCACCATCTTTCCAGTACTCATGCAACATGATAGGATTATTGGTACAACTATATGTGCCATAGCAAACTCCTTCAGTCCATGCTCTTTTAAAATAAGAAGGCATCGGATTCTCCAAACACCATAGACGCATTATCCAACCTATCTTGATCTCTCAATCTTGCTAAAGCCCTCCAAAGAAAATAAAAATAATCTCTTCTACCAGCTAACAAAAGTACCTAGAAAACCTCACGGTCTCCCTTTGCAAGTGATCTCGTCCCTTTCTAGCAATTTGCTTGACTATCCTGCAAATCGTTTTCCCAGCAATTCGCACTTCCTGTAATTACAAGAATCTGCCCTTTCCTGCAATTCCTCTTCCCTATAATCTGCCTACAAGAATTCACACTTCTCGTAATCACATGAATTTCCTACAATTCACACTGGCAACTAGAAACTCGATCCAACTATTTGCACTGCCACTAGAAATGCACTCTGGCAATTTCCACTACTAAACTCAACCTCCTCCTTGCAGAAAATAACACTGGTAAAATTCCTCCAAGTAATTCTGGAAATCGATCTGGGTATTAAACCCTTGGCTTCCTCTTCCAAACCCCTACGTTGATCTACTTCAGTAAACTCTTGCGCTTTAGATTTGCTTTGATGCCATACAAAAATTTCTATTTGCATTTAATCTGGTTATTATTTGCCTATCTTTAAATAGATTATTTGTCCCAGCAAATTATTTACTGCAAATAACAAATAAAACACAACTGCAAATGTCACCAATTAAATAAACTACGGAAACTCTGGTAAGAAAACCAATCAAAAAAATGGACACAATATTTTAGGACAAAACATCCCTAGAAAAACCCCAAAGGGAAAACCAGTTCTTCAAATCTAAGGGTTTTATTATTATCTTTAGCAAATTCTGCAATTGATAAAGATTACAACTGCTTTCCAAACCATGGCAAAGCTCCAGCAAAATATTTCTTCACCTCCACAAGTTGATATGACCACTAGAAAGCTTACAACCTCCCTCTGCAACCTGACACAACCTCTCCTACAATTCACACTATTATTCCTGCAACAGCACTGATTTCCTACAATTCGCTCTGCAACTGGAAATCCCGATCTGCTAAACTGGCAACTCGTACAATCTCTCCTAGCAATCTCGCATGGGCCCTCCTGGCAATCTCGACCTGTCTGTCTCTAAAATGACTCTGGGAGAATTCCTCCTCCGGATCTCGGAAACTAGAAGAATACTAATAAAAGAAAACTCCAGAAATATTTACTACTTCAACTACTATTGAAACCCTCACTAGTGTCAAACCCCACGCTATCATTGCGCTTTCTTCATTGCAATGAATTGATCTCCAAGACTGCCCATCAATTTCCTTTACAATCTCTCATTGAGAAATCAATGGCCAAGATCTACATCTGAAATGATTTAATCGATGGCTAAGATCACTTAGAAATTTTACTAGAAGTCTGTAGAGGAAAATCAACCATGTCTCAATTATTACTAGTTAATTAATCTATTTCCCTAAGTTAAAACTTAGGAAAAAAATTAAAAACTGATTAATTAATTTAATTAAGACATTTCCATTCAAAGGAATAACTTGGGCTTGGAGATATTTTCTGCTCTTATATTCCTAGCCTCATTGACACCACCTGAGGCTAGAACACCTGTCTGAGCTACATCAACCAACATCAGAGAGGGTTGTGATCACAATCTAGCGCTGGAAGAGGTAATTATTACAGTAAGGTATGCCTCACCTTCACCGCCATTTATTTCAAAAAATCCAAAAAAAAATCCTCTAAATTTCTAAAATTCTAAAGATAAAAATCAGAAAATACAAAATACCAAAAATATTTCATAGCCTAAACCTAAATTAATATTTTTTAGCTAGTTTTCTTACTTGGGTTCGCAAAAAAGACTGATTATAAGCAATTCAAGTGGTTGTACAAGAGTTTGGCATGTCTGTAATTTGAATGTACAGTAGCATATTCACATAGTAAGTGAGGCCATTCCATGTGAGTTTTGAGCCTAAAGGTATATTAGATCATCCCCTTTCATTTTCTTCACCTTTGAACTTTATTTGAACATTTTTAGAAGTGAAAATCAAGTTCCAACATGCTGGAAATAAAAATCTGAAACAAGAAATCTAAAAATCTAGGTTTCAACCCTAGTAAGGGTTTGACCAGTGTTAATAACATCGCCAATTTTTTGGCCTACCAATTTTTCAGCCCAAAAAATCATGATTTTTTCCTTAAGCAATATTTTCCCATTTTTTGCCAATTTTTACAAGTCTTTTTCAGAAATTTTTTCAATTTTGAAAATGAATATATTTTGTATTTTTAAATTTGCCAATTTTTTTCGCTAATGTTTCTGAGAAGATGTTTTCTAGACCCCCACCGATTTTTGACCAATGTTGATATTCTCAACACTAGATTTGACCTCTCATTCTGAATAGTATTTTTTAGATTTAAATATCTTTCAAAGATCTTATATTTTTAAGTGTTGGGCTGTTCATTTTGTTCATATTTCATATTATTAACATTTCCACCCAATAATCATACTTTATTTGAGCATTTATAGGCTTTTGGGTGGCCCCAATGTGAGGATTAGCTTAGTTTTTGCATTTTTTTGCAGTTTTGCAGGTCTGAAGCAACAACACAGCAAGGCTGCAAGCTAAATATTTGTTTATAGCCGCATACGAAGGCATTCGGCAAGGTATTTCATCCCTAAACTTGGTAAGGGCTCTTAACACTCCTTTATTGTGCTTTTCACAGTTTATTTCTTAAAATAAAAGTGCCTTTCTCTTGTGGTCTACACTTTCTACAATAGATTTTCATTTTCAGATTTGCAAGTAATCCAAAATTAACTCCTGAACCCCATCACCCAAGAGGTATCAATAGGCACTAGTCTACTTATGGTGAATGACATTTATTGTAGGGAAGCCTCCCTTGGATTTGCAGGAATTGGCCTAAAGAGTGGAGTCTCGTGTTAAAGTGACAGTCGGCACTTTTCCTGTGTGGTGCCACCTTATCATCTCGTAAGGACCTTAATGAGACTGCTAGTTTGGTCAATAACAGGTTGCAAAGTCGAGTTCTTCCTTAAGGCATGCAATTTAACCCTCCTAGGGTTCCTCCAATGCAAGATTGTGATCTTCAAGGTGAATGTTACCATATATCATGATCACTTCAAAAGGGGTGTGGCCCCTACAAATCAGCTCCAAACACGTCATATATGATATCTCAAGGGTGAAATAATCACCCTTAAATCATGCCAACGTCCTCCCTAAGTGAAGAGAGGGTCAAATGAGACCACATGTTCCAACAATAACCTCTCATGAGTGAAAAACACATCCTCCAAGGTGGACATTCCCTTAATTTAGGTGGCATATGCCTCAAAATGAGTGAATAAGTTGAGCTCTTAAAAATCTGGAACATGGCATGGCATGAGAAGCCCTGGTGCATGAAGAATAGATCAAAATTGATTTTACCAATGCCTTGGGAACCATGAACTGCCTCAAGATATGTGGACCACCTTGGGGAAAGTGAACTGCATTAGGAACTATGAAGATGCCCAAAATTTGAATGAAACTATAGCCATGCCCAAACCCTAGGATGCCTCAAAGAGAGACCATGCATCATCAAGTGCCACATCATATTGTCAATAAACATATATGCCATCACATCCTCCATCAATGTCCAGAAGAACAAGTATGTACCCAACTATCCAAATCTCAAAAAATACAAGGGCTAGTAAAGAAATTCACTAGGTTTACCCACTACCAAAATGAGGGGTAACAAACCCTTTTGCAGCCAACCCTACCTTGTAGTTGTCAAGTGTACCATCTGCCTTGTACTTTAACTTGTACACCCATTTGCAGCCACTAGGTTTCTTCCCCGGTGGAAGAGTTGTGAGATCCCAAGTTTGATTTTTTGTCAAACTCTCATGTTCGACTACCATGGCCTTCTCCCATTCAGTTCTCCCTCTTTCCTCCTCAAACAATTGTGGTCCATATACTTTCTAAAAATTGTCCATTAGAGCAAAGCTGACTGTATTAAATTTCTTTCTATGGTTTCTCAATGATTGTCCCTTGATCATTTCATCCGTCCAAACATCTCCAATGGTATTGTGCCACCACTTTGGTCTTTTCTTAGGATTTTCCTTATAAAATCTATCACCATGATCTAAACAACCTGTACCTGTACCAGTATCATCAAAATCAGATCCCGAAAACTACTCATGCTCAAGATCCTCCCTCATTTCAGGTGGAGTTTCCTGAAGCTTGATACCTGAATTCTTGGTTACAAGATGCTATTGTTATGGAATTTTGATCTCTAAATAATTCTAGAAAGGTCCAGCTTCCTAATCAACTATGACATCTCTGCTGAATCTCAACTGATTGGTGTTAACATCAACCAATCTGTGGGATTTATGATTGTCGTTGTACCCTATGATCATCAATTTCTTGCATTTCGAATCTAACTTGGTTCTTTTCTCATCTGGAATCCAAACATAAGCAGTAAGCAGTAGAACCCAAGATGTTAGCATGGCTGACTCTAGGCTTCCTCCTGGACCATTTAAAGTCTTCTGCTTCACCACTATGATCAAATATCTATTAACCAGGTATACTGCTATGAACATTGCCGTAGCTGAAAACCGATTTGGAACATACCTGTTTTGCATCATACAGCTACCCATCTTGGTGATTGTGCAATTTCACCTCTATTGTGCTATGGAGTGTGGGGTGTAGTGAACTATATTTTAATCCCATGTTTAGAACAAAAATCATTGAATTCTTTAGGACAGAATTCCCCACCAAAAGATAATCTACAACAACAGATTAACAAATGTTACCTCTTTAAAAGTTATTGCTCCTTTTAAACCTGGAAAAAGTGTCTTCTCCAGCCTGCTGACAATTTCATCAGCCACAGCTTCTTTCTTGATGTTATAATCTTTTTGTGAGAGACCCTGGACAAGAACAGCTGCATTTGAATTATGACCACTGAAAAGATTTATTCCTTTTTTGTAAATGATTTAACACAAAAGAAAGAATTGCTGTAGTTTATTAACTTCTTAAAATAATTTGGTTTCATGCTCCTGCAAATACTCCTTAAGGTTCAGGTCTACCTTCCAATCATCGATCCAAGCAGAGGTAAAGATATGAAGAATATGGTGGCCCTCAGGAGCTAGTGAGGGATCCAAAACAGTTGGAATGCTAAGAAAAATGCTTCCATAAGGTTCTTCCAGTCTTGCCCAGTCATCCTAATAGAAGCACAGTACACACCAATTCAGTGTATTTTCAGAAAAAACTGAAATTTAGAAAAACGTAAAATACTTTGATTCATTCAAGTGCTGACGATCATCCACAGGTCCACGTATTCATTATGACAATTCTGAACAGTCAGTGCAGTAGCTGAATTACCTCAAGTACAAAATGATGGCAGTCCGTATCCAAAGGTAAAACTTCTGCTTTTACTCCCATATGAATGGAGAGAAATGAGGGAGCTTTGACATACAGCCTCTGAAAATTTTTCTCCTCTGGGGGAAGCTTCTCTGTTCTTAAAAGCTTTCCTGGATAGTAGATTAAAATATTATAAATTACTATGACAAGACACAAAGTATTACCTTTTCAACTTTCCAGAAACTTGTGATCGATAACGGGAGAAGCAACTCTGAAACAATAGACACCATAAATAGCCTAGAGGCTAGAAGTGAATTTCTACCAATCAGGTTACTAAAATGAACAACAGAAGCTTGTAGAAATATTTCAGTTGAAATGTCTATGTTTCGATTATTTTGTAGAGATTAGAAACAAACTAAAAACTTCGTAATACTGAAATCTGTACCAAAAGTATCCCATCTGGTTGCATTGGAAATTATCTTCTTAGCATAAAATTGTCTTCCATCTGAGAGCCTTACACCCACCTGTGCATGCAAACATTCTCAACATTGATTAAGATGTTTTGATACTATGAAATTCATTTGCACTTCCCATCAGTTCACAGATTCATATACTTTTACAAAGTATTCAACAGAATACAAACACATGAACACCTGTAATGGATATGGACTCACAGCTTTTTCATTTTCAAGAATAATATCTGTGACATTTGCCTTGTACAAAATTGTCCCACCATAATCCACTAAACCCTTAGCCAGATTTTTAGCAATTCCACCAACACCACCAACTGGGTAATTTATCCCTCCAAAATGTCTATCACATAGGACCTGTTGCAGCAAAACATATTACTATATATACCCCATTTGAAAGTTCTCCACTATGCATAAAACACCAAAGTAAAAGCATACCATGCTTGCATTTATCATCGGTGTCCGCAAGGCACTCACTGTGCTCACAATGAAGCACTGTATAGCCAAAAAGTTTGATAAACATCAGTTAGAGAGGTTCGGTGCTAAGTTTATGTCAGTACGAGTAAGGATTAAACCCAATCCTACTAAAATTAATAAAGCCTATTACATAGATATAGTTGACACATTTCAGGATCCCACCTCTGCATCAATGAAATACAGTAAATTTGGATCTTTTATATACTTCCGGGCTATGTCTCCTGCATTTTGTGGCAAGTAATAGGCTGCAACATATTATCAGGAAAACTAATCATCATTTTTAACTGAAAAAAATATTATACATGCTATAAGAATATATCTGCCACTAAAATCTTTTGTCAAGCCAATGCTACTAATTGCTATTTCTGTTTCCAAATTTCCACTAAGCAGAGAGTTATTATACTGGCAATAGAAGTAAAACGACTCTATTTAATAGAATTACGTAAACTTAAGACACTCAACCAACGATAATTCAAGTTGGAAGTGCCTACAATAGAGCCAAAGCACTAACGCCATAGTTCAACCTAAACCTTTCCAGCAGAGGAATTTCTGGAAATAAATTTGAAATTGAAAAAAAACAATTACCTAGTGTCAAGCACTCCAATGGCTTCTTAAAAAACTGGCCAAAAAGATACAATGGTTCCTCCAATGACTTTAGTTCCAGTGAGTTCAAAGAATTAAATACCTGCAGTTCAGTATAGTTATACATACAGAATCTCAGTTACCAAATATGACAAAATTGCAATTCATAATTGAGGTATAACCAGTTTTTGTACAAAAATTTGTTAGTTCAAACTGCATATGCAAAGCTAACCTTCCAACATTCATTGTAAAATTGGGAGATCCCTTCCTTTTCATGTGGGAAATAACCAGTAAGTTCAACAACGAAATCCTCAAATTTTCTATGAACACGAACAGAAAGACCATCAGGCAAATGGTAATGAACAGTTGTTGGATCAGGTAATAACTCCATTTTGCAACCAACAGCTTCCAATGCTTTTGTGATTAAATTTATAGATCCCTGCACAAACACAAACATGGCAGACAGCAAGAAAGAAGATTTATTTTGGACAGTTCAAATCTCTGCAAGATCTGATTTCCATCTCACCCCGCCCACCCCATCCACACATATCAGAAAGCATACTAACAAAATGAATATATAGTATTTCTTCTTGAAAAGAAAATAAAGTTGTTTCGTAAGGTTAATATGTAATAAAGTTCTCAAAAAAAGATGTGAAACTGATAACCAAAAAGGAGAAAAAATAGTGGAAAGAGATTCAGTGAACAACACAAAAGGGGAGGAATAATCCGAATACTCAACTATCAGTTGACAGTTAATGGTTAGTGAGTGCACCCATGATTGACATGAAAATCAGTCTAAAGGTAAGATACGGTAATAATGTTGAGAGCACTATGAATGGACAAGGGAAACCAGGGGATTAGGAAGCTATTGATGGGCAGCAATCAACTTTTGGGCTTGTTATAACTTACTTATTTCACTCAAGTTGTCAGTAGTAATTTGAGATTCATGCAGTGCAATGTTGAAAGGACATCAGATGGCTTGTATAAGAGCGACCGCAGTATCTTCTCTTTGATGCAACTACTTCTCCATGCCATACAAAAAGCAAAACTAAGGAAGACAGATTTCTTGTGTCGAGGAAAGTTACTACAGTATCTAACTGTTTCTCCAATTCATCAAGCAGGTAACTTGCAAGACCAAGGAAGGGAAATTTCCTGCATTGAGGAATGTTGATAGCAAATCAAAGTCACCCAATAACAGGGTATTTTCTGCTTATTTTAAGGCAGCCATAATTGAGCACTGCTAAAGATGGGGGTACACAATGGAAACCCATTGCCGATAGCTTAGTGACACCCAAAACTGAAGCTCCTCCAGCATCCAACTCAACCCATGGGGGTTTAGTACAAGAGACAGTTTTCAGGGATCCTCCCTATGAAATCACCTGTAATGTAGGGTCTCTTCAAGGCCAATCCTCTCTTGTTTTGCAAACTTTTGAAAAAGTTTACTCTCCCCAAAAAACAAATACAATTTCTCCCTAGATATTTTCTGCGGCAGATTCAACCCAAACTCATCATTTTTTCCATGCTGTTGTAAGAGGGGTTAGCACTGAGGTACAATCTACAATGGAAAGGAACCTCCCTCTAGAGGGTTTTTATTGTGGAAAAATCAGAGGTAGGTCAAAAAAAGGATTCAAAAAAAGAAAAAACCTCTTGAAGCTTTAAAGGGCTACAGGGAAAAGGCTCTTATCTACAAGTTCAATGGTTTTTGGCCAGTTGCAGATGGGCTGGACGGAAGGACTGGATCTAAGATCATATAATTAGACTTTGTGCACAACGTTTCTTCACTGTTTACTTTAGGACCCCAAAGGATAAATAGTAGTCCTTGAAAAACAGCCCTAGTTTTTGGGCAACATTGGCCTCTTTATGAAGCCATCGTTCCTAGATTTCGACCCAACCATCACCCTCATTATTTAAGTTGCCCAATATGTGTTCATGTTCTATGTTTGAACCAAGTGACAATGAAAATTGGAAAAATATTACTAGTGCAAATAAAATATGATAAAATTTATCACTAAGTTCGACAGAGAACTAAGTGACAGAAAAAGACATCCTGTTGCAAGAGAGAGAACACAACTAGTGAAGCCAAGGCAGCAAATGCTTATAGAGAACTCAAAGACATACATTTTTAAAGATATCAATGGTTTATAGTAGAGGTTGACCCCCTCGGGCTAATCTCAGGCAATTGTAGATTTTAGGAGTTTACCAATTGTTAACTTTTAAAGCTGCACTTCAAAGATACTCAAGTCCAATATAAAGATGCAAACTTAGGGAAACTTGGAAATTTCACCCACTGTCACCTTAGTGAAATTCCCCTCTCTTTAGCCAGCTCTCCTCCAGCACAAGGGGGTATTCCTGATTTGATTTGTCAAAATCAGTATTTATGCCCAATAAGATAAGATAGATAATTTTATTAATGACCAATAAATGACCACAAAAGAATCCAGATTTGACAAACCAGAAATTTCTCTTATTCAGTAAATGTTAGAGGTGATTTCAAGCTGGTAAGTACCTTATCCAAGGGCTTATGGAGTCAAGAGCAAGAACATATGCTTGGAGCTTAATTTAAATTCTCAACATAATTCAGCAAACATGCAAAACAGCACTATTAACTAATTAAAACAGATCCAAAATAACAATTGCAATTGAGTATAAATACTCAAATGAAGCATCAATACCATCATCAATCCTCTATGTAAATTTAAGACACAAATAAAACATTGGCAGTGTTACCCACCCATGTGGGTGACCCCTAGGAGAAAAAAATTCTCCTATTGTTTCAGCTTGCCAGCCAGCAGCCCTATGATGATCCTCAGATAGCCAGCCTCAGATGCCTCCCATCCATGCTCCAGCCAGTGCTTTATTTCATCTAGCCTGTTCATCTGATGAAGGTGGGTCATCAAATATGAGGTACACTAACTATTTTTGTATTCAAGTGCTTTCATTCTGTGAAAAATTCTGAATCTAGAAGCAGAAATCCTATTGCAGTGACTGGTTTAACATCTACTTGTTATTTCATTCAACAAGTTATTTAATTGCATAAACATTGATGTAAACACCACTGCAATCTACACTGATATACAGATTATAAACTGAAGCAATAATTGAAACACACACACAAGGGACACCGTTATTTTTGGACAACACATCCCCAGAAAAACCCAACTTGGGAAAACCAGTGCAGCAGATAGAGGGTTTTGTATTATTAAGCAAGCAGAATCTGAGTCAACAGTTTCTCTCTCACACCAACAAACCTTACAGAGAAATCAAGGCAGCAAGAAATAGATACGAGAGTTTATCTCGTCCCCAAGCCCCAGCTGATCTGATGAGCGATCTAGCACCCTCCCAGCAAATACTGTGCAATCCCTACGCAATCATTGGGTGGGCCTGCGTCCTGCCTTTAGAGGACTGCATCACCCCAACTGCTGGATCAATCTGCTGGATGAAGATTGTCGTTCAACCCTCACGACTCAAAACTTCACTTCTCCAACAAAATCTCGAACTATAGACGACACTCTACACTGCCACTGCATAAGCTTTGCATGAGCCCCTTTTGGGTTGCGTGGGCCTCTACGTTGTCTTCTTGTTGCTCAAGCTGCCTCTCTGCCACGTACTCTTTGGCTCGGAACTTACTTTCCGATCCAAATCTCTGCTTCTGCTCCTCACTACAACAGATCACTAGTTCGATTCTTTCAACAAACCGCACCCTAGAAAATCAAACTAACTGATCAATATGCTCACATGGTGTATCTCCAACTGACTCTCAAGCCTCCTCTTATACTTTTCTTGTTGATGAATCAATGGCTGAGATTAAGTCTCTAATCGACGGCTAAGATTAAATTAGACTTGATCCTCGTCTCTTAGAAGCTTCTCACCCATATTTTCATTAATACCCATTAATATTTTTATTTTCCTAAGTTTAGACTTAGGAAACCCATTAAAAATATTAATTATTTTAATAAAATACAATTCAGGTGGAATTTCACCAAACGATTTCTGGGTCTTGGAGATCTCATGTGTTCTAGCCCCTCCACAAAATTTCGGAGCTAGAGCACATCCGATGCTACCCAAAATCAACACATTCAATGTTTAAAGGCATTAGTATTGATCATAGGTTGAATTGGATGATAGGCCAATTTTGGTTGTATTCTTGTTTGCATGCTTAACCTTGGTGGTTGTCACCTGCCCCTTGTCCAATGTGACCTTCCTTGAGGCCTTTCTTTCACTGTCTAGGAGGGACACAAATAGAAGCCTTTGATTGATGTTGCATATTTATGGTAATCCATACATAACATTTTCCATCTCTCCCTTGTATTCACATCCCATCTTTTGGTTGATTGTTATCTGTCACCAGTATTGGTTCCATGTTTTCCTCATCCTTGAATAGGGGCCTGAAAGCTTTGCCTAAGAGATTGATGCAGCAGAAGAAGAAAAAACATGTGACATAATGTTAAAATGCAAAAGATTGGCAGATATAAATGAAAGTGAGAATGGACAATAGCTTAGCCTAACCTTTACACCCCTCATTATCCCTCACCCCATTCTTGGCTAATGCATAAGCTATCTAAATAAAAAGAACTTTGATTATCCCAACCTCGATGAGCAATGAAATGCTTCATCTTTAAGAGGTCAACAATAAATTAGTAAAAGTTTGTAACCCAAGTTATATCTGTAAAGAGAAAGAAAAATCAATAAAGAAAAAGGGGGACAATAGGGTGGTAAAGATAAGGCGAGGAAAGGGGTAATGCAGGTCCCGTGATTGCTCCCTCTTTGTTGATTTGGGGTAGCATCGGATGTACTCTAGCCATGAAAATTGGTGGAGAGGCTAAAGCACATGAAATCTCCAAGACACAGAAATGGGTTGGGCAAATTCTACCTAGTTAAGGAGATATTAAAATAATTAATATTTTTAATGGGGTTCCTAAGTCTAAATTTAGGAAAAATAAAATATTAATGGGTATTAATATAAAACTAGGTTAGAAGGTTCTAAAGGGCACGGATCAAGCCAAATCTAAACTTAGTCGTTGATTAGAGATGTAATCTCGGTCATTAAAGGACCAATAGGAAAAGTATAAGAGGAGGCTTGAGGGTCAATTGGAGAATACACCAGAGTTATCAGTCATTCGATTTTCTAGGGCAGGGTTTGCTAAGAGAAATCGAATCAGTGATCATAGTTGCAGCGAGGGATAGTGAGTACGAGGCAGAGAGGCAGAGATAGTGTCGAAAGACCAGCGCAGAGGCAGAGAGGTAGACACAGAGCTAGAGGGAGCCATGCAAAGGCTAGCAGAGACTGCACAGAGGCCAGAAGGGTCTGCGTCATCCATGCAAAGGCTACAGGAGTGATGTAGAGAGGCTGCGCAGAGCCTCAGAGGGCTGACGCAAAGCTTCAGATTGTGCTGGAGAGGGTTTCGTGGGGCAGACTTCAGAATATCTACTTCCGAATAGATAGGTATTACTGCCAGATTATTTTCTCTGTCAAGTGAGCTAGTTTGACACCCAGTTGTACTCAGAAAGACTGCATAATAATATAACCCTCAAAATTGTTGCACCAGTTTTCCCAAGTTGGGTTTTTCCAGGGAAATTTGTCCAAACATAACGGTGTCACTTGTGTGTTTATCTATTTCTTTCAGCTGTTGCTCTGTAGATGGTTGAGACTGTATTGTGTTTATTTCAGTGTTTATATGGTTAAATAACTTGTTAGTAATTAAACAAGTAGGCAAAATAAACCAGAGAATACAGATAAAATTTCTAATGGGTAATACTTAGAAATTTCAACATGGTATCAGAGGGTTGTAGATCACAGGATAGCTAAAGGTACCAGCTAAATCAGAGAATTTACAGCAGAAACAGATGTCTCGAGTGACAGAAGTTGTTCCTAGCAGAAAGCAGCAGAGAAGGGTTGACGCAAACGGCCTGCGTCATCAGTTCGCAACAAAGAGAGTCAAGCGCAAAGGCTGAGAAAGGGAAAAGAGGCTCACAAAGAACCACGTAGAGACCAAGAGGGGAGCAATTCAGCTAATGTTGGGACTGCGCAGAGCCTAGAGGCTCAATTCTTCAGTTGCTGAGGCATAGGAAGTTGTGGGCAGATTGCAGGGAGTGAAGCTGGTGGGGTGTCGTTGTTGCCGAGACAAAATAGTACCTAACAGGACAAAACCAAGGTAAAGGGAGTCGCTACCTAGGCAGATTTCTAGCCAAGAAATCCAGATCAGTGTTGCAGGTGCATAGGAAATCAGAGAGTTGCGATTCGACGGTTGGCAGGTGGATTTCCAGGAGGGAAATCGAGACTCAGAGGGAGTCTAGCAGAGAACTTCCAGGAGGGAAGTAGCGACTCAGAGGGAGTCGAAGAGAGAACTTCCAAGAGGGAAGTAGAGACTCAGAGGAGTCGAAAAGAAGAGCCGAGAGATGGCCATGAATGGACGAGGGATCAGGACAAGCTGGACGAGGCGTCCAACTTTGTCATCTGGAAGGCCAGGATCCTGTCCATTCTAGATAGACATCGCATCAAGGCCTTCGCCTTAAGAACCGTGGCTATCCCAGTTGACCTAGTTGACAATGAAAGGTATGAGGATGCGATGGCCAAGGTGAAATGCATAATCCTTGATGGGGTCAAGGATCATATGATCCAGCATATTGCCGAGAAGGAGACAGCAAAGGAAATGTGGAACACCTTGAAGACATTGTATCAAGGCACTTCTGTGCAGAGGAAGATGCTATTGGAGAATCAGCTACAGTCGTACCAGATGCAGAAAGGGGAGCAGATAGATCACTTCCTCGGCAGATTGAAGGAGATCCGGGACCAGCTAACTTCCATAGGGGCCACACCGGATCAAGAGATGATGATGAGGATCGCCCTTAACACAATCTCCGAAGAGTGGGAGACATTCGTCCAGAGTATTTTGGGCGAAGTGAATCTTCCAGATTGGAAAGAATTTTGGACAGCTCTTCGCCAAGAAGAGACCGGACGGCTGACCATGATGAGAAGTAGCAGCAAAGGAGCCCGGGTCAAGAAAGAAGGGGAAGAGGATGCAGTTCTGGCATCTGCGGGGAAGCAGGAGAAGAGGAAAAAAAATGACCTCTCCAAGATAAAGTGCTTCAGCTATGGGGAACTAGGGAATTATGCGAACTAGTGTCCAAGGAAGAAGAATAAGGGAGAGACGTCTGACTCCAAGGCAGCACCAGCAAAGGTGGAAAAGGAGGTAGAGGAGGATGACGATTGTGCCATGAGTGCTCATGTACCTCTAGAGAAGAGGTGGGGAGACATCGAGTTGCAGTCAGGAGGACTACAAGCGATGAGAGGCAAGATCCTTGAGGTACCCAAACTCTTGGATAATACCTGGCTACGAAAGCCTCGAAGTGACAGTAGTAGGATGGCAGATGTCGGTAGAAACGAATGTGGATGAAGTGGCAGAGAGTGCTAGAGTGCAGTAGTCCTAGGCAGTGCAAAGAGGCTTGCAGTAGTGCGAGAGGCACAGAGGAGGTTGCAGCAGTGCAGGATGGCACAAAGAGGTTTGCAGCGGTGCGAGAGGCACAAAGTTGTTGCAGCAACGCAGAGGCATTAGAGGGAGCACAAGATAGTGACAGAGAGAGCTTCAGCATCGGGAGTGCTTCTAGCCTGACAGGGATGTCAGTAGTTGGGTGGATCAGTTACTTACTTCTCAGTAACGGAGTTCCAGTGCAGTAGCAGTAGCAGTAGCACAATGCAGTATGATGAGAAGAGAACTGCAGTGCAGATGCAGTGTTGTGAGAAAGGACCAGCAGGAGCACAGATGCAGAAGGAATTGTCGTACGGATGTAGCAGCGGCAGTGGCAGGGCCATGGGCAGCAGCGTAGAGGATGTTGGGCGGGGAGGCCTAGCATCAGCACAGGTACCGGTGCCGTATAATCAGGGTGACGCTAAGTGTGGAATATTACTAGAGCACAGTCCTCGCTATGAGGGAGTGTTAAATTGGGGTAGCATCGAATGTGCTCTAGCCATGAAAATTGGTGGAGAGGTTAAAGCACATGAGATCTCCAAGGCCCAGAAATGGTTTGGGCAGATTCTACCCGGTTAAGAAGATATTAAAATAATTAATATTTTTAATGGAGTTCCTAAGTCCAAACTTAGGAAAAATCAAATATTAATGGGTATTAATATAAAACTGGGTTAGAAGGTTTTAAAGGACATGGATCAAGCCAAATCTAATCTTAGTCGTTGATTAGAGATGTAATCTCGGTCGTTGAAAGGCCAACAAGAAAAGTATAAGAGGAGGCTTGAGAGTCAGTTGGAGAATACACCAGAGTGATCAGTCATTCGATTTTCTAGAGCGGGGTTCGCTAAGAGAAATCGAATCAGTGATCAGAGTTCCAGCAAGGGGCAGTGAGTACGAGGCAGAGAGGCAGAGATAGTGTCGAAAGACCAGCGTAGAGGCAAAGAGGCAGATGCGGAGCCAGAGGGAGCCACGCAGAGGCTAGCAGAGACTATGCAGAGGCCAGAAGGGCCTGCATCATCCACGCAGAGGCTGCAGGAGTGACGTAGAGGCCGGAGAAGCTGCACAAAGCCTCAGAGGGTGACGCAGAGGGTTTCAGGCTGATGCAAAGGCCAGGATGGCTGACGCAGAGCTTCAAATTGTGCTGGAGAGGGTTTCATGGGGCAGACTTTCAAAATATTTGCTTCCAAATAGAGAGGTATTACTGCCAAATTATTTTCTTTGTCGGGTGAGCCAGTTTGGCACCAAGTTGTACTCAGAAAGACTGCATAATAATATAACCCTCAGAATTGTTGCATCGATTTTCCCAAGTTCGGTTTTTCTGGGGACATTTGTCCAAAAATAACGGTGTCACTTGTGTGCTTGTCTATTTCTTTCAGTTGTTGATCTGTAGATGGTTGAGATTGTATTGTGTTTATTTCAGTGTTTATATGGTTAAATAACTTGTTAGTAATTAAACAAGTAGGCAAAATAAACCAGAGAATACATATAAAATTTCTAACGGGTAATACTTAGAAATTTCAACACTCTTCACATCATAAAACTCAAGGATGATGGAATTTCATAGTTGGTATAAAGAATGTGGCATCCTCTATGAAGTAAACTCTTACCATGTCATGGATCACTTGCACCTATTGATTGAGGGGTTAGCCTAGAAACTATTCCTCCCTTAGGGTTGGAAGTACCGTATAGGGCCTTTTGATAATTCTCCCATATCTAAGCATGGTAACTTGTTTACAAGTCATATGCTAGAAATATATTTGAAGATGATGTTTGCATAAAGTATTTTAATGCCTTTTGCATTAAATATGGCCCACTCTGATAGTCTTATAGTCTTATAGTTCTTACACCTATGATGTTGATCTCACTTAATTCCATGAGTATGTTTTAGATGCTTACTCGTAGGTACAACTAACATCCCTTAAGGGATTGTGTGATGGGGGATCGTGTGATGCTTCTCCAACACTTCAGAGAGGACATCAAGATCCATTCGATGACTCCACTGGGCACCAAAACCAAGACATTGACCTCCTTTTGAGGAGTGTTGACATTGAAATATATCCAACATAGTTGATGACACTCTCCTCTCCCCCAGGAGCTGAAACATTGCACATGACGCCCCTAAGCTAGCATTGCACCTTCTTGATGGGCATTGCCCTCTTTCTGAAATGATTTGATGATGATGATTTGAGACCCCTCTAGAGGGGATGGTACACTACATTGCATGATGATCTCATGCCCTAGCTCCATGATGTCCCCTTCATGTGGCTTGGATTAATGATGCGAGGTTATTTGATGATAACGCCTTGTTGAGGGAGCCTTTGCTTGATAAGTAGACACCTGGATTTAAAACATCTGTGGTTTATATCTTTTGACTTAGTTACCGGAGAATCCACAGTAAAAACATTTTCCATCAACGTTTCAAATCCCAACCGAGATCCATCATCAGGACTTCTTGAATGTTGATAGTAAAAGAGCTTAATCTAATTTAGACATTCAAAGATGAATGTCTAAATTAGATTAAGCTCTTTTACTATCAACATTCAAGAACTCCTGATGATGGATCCCGGTTGGGATTTGAAACGTTGACGGAAAATGGTTTTACTGTGGATTCTCTAGTAACTAAGTCAAAAGTAGACACCTTTTGCTGAGGAGATGTGACTTTTGGAATGAGGAGCATCCCTTTGAGTCATCTATGGCACATTTTGATGAGAGACACACCTTTTGGAGAATGGGTCACCCTTGGAAGCATTTTAGCTCATGTGGGTTAAAAGAGCCTTGTTTTTATGTTTTATCATTGAGATAACTATCTTTGGCAGTCAACTTGTGAACTATCCAACATGTAATCACAATTTATATTATTTTTAGGGCTTTTAGTCTAATTTTGGATTAAATCAATTTGGTTGCCCTCATATAAATAGAGAGAGTCAATTTAACCTTGAATCCTTGTCACACTCACTCAAGGGAGTGTGACTATCTTCTCTCTTTTCTCTTGATCGTTATGGAGCATTAATTGAGCAAATTATCTTGGGGAGGAAAATGGAATTGAATGGTTCTTTCTCTTAGATGATGAATGGTGATTCTATGGTGATTTTGTGCAAATTTATTGTAAGTATTTTCTTCCATCTTGTATTATTGCAGAATTAGGTTTTCAACGAAATTTTCACCAAAGTGTTGTTGAATCTTTTATAGTTCTAGCATCTCCCTGACAAGATTATCATCAAGTTTTTATTGAGGAACCTAGTTGTAGCTTCCTCCTATATTTGTCTCCAATTTGATTTAAAGACACTAGGGTTTGCGTTGGAAAACCTACCTATAGCTTTCTCTCTCCCTTAAATCGCTTCTATCAATCCTCTTTTATATATTTTAGCCTTACACTCTATTAGCCCTTGATTGAGAAAGGCACTAATCCACTTTTGTGTCAACTGTTGATTTTTGGTAGCATCGGATGCACTCTAAGCCTCAAAATTTCTAGTAGCATCGAAGGCTTGGACACATGTATTCCACAATACCCAGAAATCATTTTAGGAAATTCCACCCAGAGAAAGTTTTATTAAAATAATTAATTATTTTTAATGGAGGCCTAAGTCTAAACTTAGGAAATTAAAATAATTAAAGGGTTTTAATCTAATTGTGGGTGAAACTTCTAGAAGAAGACGAGGATCAAGCCAAAATTATCTGAGCTATTGATTAGGATCTAATTTGGGCCGTTGGTTCTCAACTGGAGGATTATAAGAGGAGGCTTGATGAACATTTGGAAAACACATCGAGTGGGAGATCAAAGATCAAATTTCTGAAGAGAGCAGCAGCAGTTTCCAGTGAGATTAGAAGTGATTTCTTGTAGTTAGGGGCAGGGATAGTTCTAGTTGGATATTTCTCCTGATCAGGGAATACTTTGCAAAGGAGGCTGAGAGAGATCCGGGAGAGGCAGCACAGAGGCTAAGCTAGCCAGTGTAGCGGACGCAGAGGCTAAGTTGGCCAGTGTAGGCTGACGTAGAGGCAGTGCAGAGCCTTGAGGAGGTCCATATTTTTGCTAGAGGAATCAATTTCTAAAGCTGGAAGTCGGGGTGTGAGACCAAGAGGTGGAAATCAAAGTTCCTGCGAGGCAAATCGATCAGCAGAGGGAGTGGCATTGTCCCTAGACGATGTGACGTTGGGTTGACGCAGTGACTGCACAGAGGCAGCAAGGAGCAAGCCATTCTGTGGCTGGATCCGTCAAGATCCCCTGTGATAGTGTGAGGTACTTCTCACTATTCTTCTGTCAATGATATTCTCTATATTGGATAGCCAACAAGGCATCAAGAGATTGTATTCAGAAACTACTGCTTAATAATACAAACCCTCATCTGTTGCACCGGTTATCCCACATTGGGTTTTTCCGAGGACATTTGTCCAAAAATAATTGTGTAGATGTGTGTGATGTTTATTTCTCTCCTGTGTTGTATTTAGTTTCCGCAATTTTTATTTGTGTAGGTTGCAGTGTATTTAATTCGATATTTGTCGTAGCACACAACAAGTAAATTGGTTAATCGAATTAACAATTAGAATAATTAACATCAATTGCTACAGTAGGAATCGGTTAACCGATTTTTCACATCAACCCCACAACATAAAACCCTAAATTTCTTTCTTTATTGTTTTCTGGGGTATATAAGGTTAGATTACAGCAAATCTGCGTTTTTCAACATTATTTACCTTGAACTTTATAGTCTTGACTCCTAGAGCTAGACTTTGCATACACTAAACCGAAAAAGTATAAATATTAATCTTCATGTATTTTTTAGCCATTAATTGGGGTTGACATCTAGGGTTGTTCTTGTTGTTTTATGTATTTTTAGCCATCGAAAATTGTTGTAATATAATTCCTAGTTTACTTATTGATTAGCCCTTAGTTTTCATTTGTTTGGTATTAATTTGGGCTATTTTGTTATTGATGTTATAAATATTTGCACGCTGTAATTGTGCTAATTAAAACCCTAGTTCACAACAATTTGTAATTTATAGATAACATGTGTTTGAGAACCTATTTGAGCCTCTCCAAGAATTACTAAGCCCTATAGATTTAGCCATAGCGTCCTTTGAACTCGTTCTCTTCAAATTACATCTTATCTCACCCAAAACCCTAATTATTGAAAATTTATCCTTGGGTGTAATCTATAGTAGAATCCTTAGGGGAGTGTTTAACCTAGGAGCACTTGGATTATCTAATCCCTAAGATCTGTTGTGAAAGCCTCCCTCGTGGGCATATTATCTAACCATAGAATAGTAAGAGAATTGTTGCTAAGGCGTCAATGATGATTGATCCTATTGTTGCTCTTAATCTAGAGTGCTTAGTGAGGCTTTTCACTAAGGTGCTAGATTTTGTAGTAACAATCAGCATAGAGGGCAATTTTCTATTGAATGATCAATCCTCAACTACATATACTTCAAATTTGATATCACAAACAAATTTCAGAGTCAACAGATTTCTCTTTTCATCCCTCCAAAAACTAGAACAAACCTACTAAAAGGTACAGTAGTCAGCTTAGCTTTGAAGAAAATCATAACAGGAAAAGACAACCTTACTTGGAATTTAAACCCTCGAACATCACAAAATAAGCTCCAAATTCGTCTAGAAGTATCCTCAACACCTTAGCACACACAATATAAAGGAAGTTTCACCATGAAATGCATTCTTTGGAATTGAGAGTGTCACTTCCTTTTACAGTTTCCTTTCGAGCAAATATAACTCTCTAGAAACCCCAAGGCACTCTCCTCTTAGGTTATTTTTTACCATCCAAAGGCCACATGTCACTTCCCAAGTGAGGCACTCCATGAAATAATCCCTGACTTTATTTTAAGTTGTTCTAGATTGTCAATTGGGTCTAGCTTTGGTGGTTGGGAGGAATGATCGTTATCCTTCCCACCTAGGTTATATTCTTGCTAGTGATATGTGGATATGGTCTTGTGCGCTGAAGAGTCTTGTTTACCATGGGCATCATCCTCAAAATAAGGGGGAGCACTGGGGGTTTCCTAGGATATATAGTCCAAAAATTTCAAGTCAATTGGGTCTAGCCTAAGTGGTTGAAGGAAGGAGTGTTATCCTCCCCACCCACAGTGTTGATATTGTTGTATCAGCCTTAAACCCTAGGGAATCTAGTTTACCATGGGTGCCATAATGAGAGGATGTGCCTAGTGGGTTTCTTTTGATATGTATTTCAAGGAACCAAAATGAGATGTTCTAGGGACTTCTAAGTAGGGCGCTTCCCTTATGAATGCTAGATATATTGATTGAAAAACTTATAAAGGTTTCCATGCAAGACGTCCTCCCCTTATTCCTTGATATGTGTGAAGAAAAGGGTTCCCATATGCCACTGTTATCCTTTTAACTATGCCCCCCTAGTCTACATAGGTTTTCCACAATCTTGGTCGCATCACATTATCCACCCAATTTACAAATTGGGGTCTAGTATGGATCCCAACAACTATAGGAGCATCGTGGTAGGCCACATGTTTTCTAAACTTTGTGTTATGACCCTCCATTTGAAGCTTTCTGGGGAGTTTGAGAGGAGGCAACTCAGAGCCAGAGGATAGGCTAGATTTCAACCTGAGTACTAGGCCATTGACCACATCCTTACACTCAAGGCCATTATTGAGGAGGCATGATATCGCTCTTCAAAAGTCTATGCTGCTTTGTTGACTTTTAGAAAGCTTTTGACTCTTTCCCTCGGGAGTCTTTGTAATAGAGATTTAGAGACATTGGTATCTTTGATACCTTACTACCCACTATCATGCACCTTTACGAGTCACTTCTTGTTCGTCTTCCCACATGATAGGGTTATTAGATTTTATCATAACATAGTGGTCAAATAGTGTTGCCCATTGTCCCCCACATTTTTTGAAATCTACACTGATGAGCTAGATTCCTTCTTGCATGAGCACATCCAGGATGGAGATGGATGCCTACTCCACCATGTCTTGATATCTATCCTACTTTTCACTGATAATTTGATCCTTTTAGTCTCATCATCCCCAAGGGGTTGCAAAGACAATTGGATGCCTTGGCCCTAGTTTGTGACCTTCAACAATTGACGATCAACCTAAGTAAAACCAAGGTCACAATCTTCAACAGGTTGAAGAAGACCCTCTCTAATCACCATTACATTTTTAGAGGAGAGGAGATTGAGATCACTTGCACATGTACTTACTTGGGAGTATTATTCACAAGATATCACTTTGGTCAACGCCATGCACTACAACCCCAAGTTACCAAAGGCTATGGTTTCCTAGCACTTCTTGAAAGGTAGTGCTTCCAAAACCATTTTCAGGACATACTGTCCAAGATGTCAATCCTGAATACTCTCATTTGGCCTAAGATTTTATATATAGCTCTAAGGTGTGGGGACCTCATCTATTAGATTCCAATTGGTCTTTAGCAAAGAGAGTATAAATCACCCCCCTTCACCGCATCATTGGATGCAAGTAGAAATCCACCAGCCCATCAACCTCATAGAGTTTGGAGCTTGTCCCTTTTAGCTCTGTTACCCATTCATATACATAGATAACCTAGCAGAAAAAATTTCTACTAAGATGTAGATTTCCAGCCAGCAGCCTCACACTATCCTTAGATAGCAACTTATCAAATGCCTTTTAGCCACGCATTGACTTAGCTTATCCACTTGACTAGCACACTCTTCCAGTGAAGGTAAGTAAGGAACCAAAAGGTACATTAGCCATTGTTTCATACAAAGTGCTTACAATTGTTTTCGGCATCCTCTTAAGGATCATGGGTTGAAATCAGATGCATGGAAGTTATACTTGTTTCCTTATTTCACCTTGGTGGTCATCTCTTCCTTCTAGTAAAGTGCCAGCACCTTGGAGCTTTTCTTTCACATTCTAGCAAGGACATGAATAGGAGGCCTTCATAGAGGTAGCATATCCACATCCTTCCATACTTAACACTTGCCATTTGTCCCCAGTCCATGGTGCGAACACTTTTGGACTAACCCCAAAGGCTAACAATTGATTAATGCAAAGACAATTTACATGAACATACTAAGTTCAATCATCAACAAAAGATCCTTCATACTCGTTAAAGAAATATCATGTGACATGAACCAATTGAATGTTAAACAACTGATCAAATGTCATTAATATCAAGGAGATATTTGAACCATCAAATCCCTCATGTATAGAATATGAGAGTGACCGGTGAATTAGTAAAAGACAAAAACACACTTTAACCTAACATTGCATTGGACCAAGTTGGCCTTAACTCACTCCTAAAAAATACACTTTAACCTAGCATTGCACCAAGTTGGCCTTAACTCACTCCTAGCACTGAAATACCTAATAGAGAGTTGGAGGGGGGGGCACAACTCTCCAAGTCAAAGAAAATGCAGAACATCCATACTCTGAAGGATTGTCCAAAGGAACATCATTTATGACTAGCCTGCTATAATATGGTTTTCAAGTTGGAATCAAGTGAAAATGGTAAAGCTAATTTGCCATTTGTAGGCAATCAACTAAGGGAAAGAAAAAAATTTATTCTAGTGGTTTCCTTTAAGATGTTCAACATTATGGAATATCACTAAAAGTTAAATTTCACACCAATGCATAACTGTCATGAGCACCAGAGGTACCAACAAAAAGCAATTGTATTGTTACTAGGAATTACAAACAAAATCTAAATGGATTGCTATTTAAAAGCGAAATCTATGTTTCCTTAACTGACAAATATCTCAAATTTACAGGTTTCATCGTGTTAGTATGCCAAGACATGCCATTGGCTCTTCTATGAGGCCTAACATTATTAATAAATAGATAAACAATCACATTCCCAAGTGTAGGAACAGTAACCACACATAAGCTTGTGGTCCAGTAACAAAATGGAGAATTCCACTTGCATAGCCCTCGAGTTCCATCCTTGCTAGCATAGCAACAATCTTACAGTAGCCAGTAGTTGGGCCAACAATCAATTAGATGTGCTTGTGCCTGGGCTCTAATTATCATCTACTTAGATACCTAGTGGTACCTACTACATGCTGTTGTCATTGAACTTCATGGGATTTACTGAATAATGTTGTAGGTTGAATTTGCACAACAAACCTTAAGCCTCAGACGGACTTGTTATTAATGTTGGTGAATCAAAGATTTTGTTATTGATGCTATACGAATATCTAAAGAGGAAGTACAGCTTGAGTGGAACTTAAGAGCATGTGCTTCAGTATAAGAGGTCACAAGTTCAAAGCCAGCGGGATAGAATTTGTACATGTTGATAAATTAAGATAAATTAATATAAGCCTGGATAGAGTTTGTACATGTTGATAAATTAATATAGGCTTGTTGTGATAAGCCCAGGGGTAGGCATACCTATGGAGTGGGGCCTAGTGTCTCCAGAGCTCTCAGCCCTTGCCAAGTAACAAGTTACTCCTAGTATTGGCTTGCAGGCTGTCGGTGCTAGCTCCACCCAATTTTTATGGTTAAAAAAAATGTTGGTGAATCTTTAAATTTTGCAAGGTTCTAAGTGAGAAACAGTGACAACAAGGTTCCACAAATATGCATTTATGGCAAGTCTGTCTTGTGCCAAGGTGATACTGCTGTGATTGCATTTAGTGGACCAACACTTTCAGGGTTGACCAGTCTGCACCAACCCTAGAAGAACCTTCAGGAACTTACCTGACTGCTCTAGGGTGAACTTTTCAGTTAGGACCAACCTGGGAAGGCCAGCACAAGACCTTGCCAGACAGCTCCAATGTTGACTAATGAGGAGCATCCCAGTAAGCAGCTGATAAGAGCGGGGAACCTACCTGACTGCTCCGGATCGATCCAATCAGGACCAACCCTTCGCTGAAAGGATTGATCATGACTGGTTGGCTTGACCCAGGATCAACGCCGCACATACTATTGTTGTAATTGCACCCAGTGGTGCCTAGTGGAAATGGATGATGATAAATAAATATTAACTTCGCAACAGCTGCCCAGGAAACAATAAGCAAGTTATTTCCTAAACAGATAAATTAAATATTATCAGACAGAGGGGAACCTTATCACTGAATCCGAACATGACCGAGGACCCTACATCAAATGTATAGCCATCCCTTTTGTAGAACCCTGAGCTGCCACCAGGGATAACGTATTTTTCTAACACCAGAACTCTGGCCCCTTTTACTGCCAACTGGGTTGCAGCAACCAGGCCCCCTATGCCTGACCCAATGACTATGGCATCATACTCTTTTGAACCGTTTAAAACAGTCTCAATTTTTCTGGGTGCTTGTGTTGTAATTGCCATCACTGTGCTACACAACTTTCTTTTACAAACATAGCGCCTTTCCCGGTGTGTGTGAGACTCTGAGGATTTTTTTAGCCATTGTCTCGATGGATTGATACAAACGCTCGATGAAGATAATATATCCAATTGGGGTTTGCCAGAGCCTGATTCAATCCCAAGTGTTTTGGGTATTCCAGCAAATGAACTGAGAGCCATTGAAACATTCGGTTATTGGACAAGCGGAACTTCACCCATCGATCATAGATAGACTTGCTTTTAACTGCAGGATTGATGGGCTCAAATTGATGAGGAGAACTACAGATATGGTATTTCGGGACGTTGACAAGGAACGGCCCTCCATCTGGTTGTGATGGAAACAGTGAGTGGAAAGGACGGTCCACTAGTTGAGTGGACCGTGGAATTTGCGGAATGGTGGATATAGTAATGAAGCGGTACATAACATTTTCAAAAAGGCAATAGATAAGTGACGGAAACGACAGAGAAAATGATAAAGAGAGGTCGTTGGCTGGAAGGATTGCGTCCAATGTACAATGAAAGCAGAAAGAAGACACGATCGTGTCGAATTGTGGGACGCAGTGAAAATCTGCAGAAAAAGCTTGCACACAATGCGGTTAATGTTAATCTGTATGTCATTTGTGTTTTTTTAACGGTGGAAGAATTTATCATAATTTGCGTTTTTTTAACCGTGGAAGAATTTATCATAATTTGGTTTTTTAATTCATATGGATAGTGGAATAGTTATTATGGGTTATTATTTAGATAATTTTTTATTTTTTATAAAAATATAATTATATTATTATTATATTATTGAAATATTTTGTTAATATTAGTTAAGAGTGAGATTTTAAATTATTGATTGGTTATTTTTAAAAGTGGAGATATTAATATTTTTTTCAATTATAGAATCATTATAACTAATTTTTTGTTTGTAAAGTTTTTTAATAGTATATTAGAAAATAGAATCAGTAAGTGGGCACAAGTAAAAGAAAAAAGGACAAGCAGGGTTTAGGTCGAAGCATTCTATAGTGGATCATGGTATCACATTGAGACACATTGTTGAAAAGGTTTGGGAGGACAAAGAAGAAGCATTTTTCTGTTTTGTTGACTTCAAAAAGGCATTTGACACATTCCCTAGAGATAAGTTGTCGCGTAGAATGGAAGAACTTGAAATTCCTTTGCATTATAGAGTCATTGTCCATAGACTTTATGAAGAGGTGAAAGTCAAAATTAGAACGTCAACAGGTATTTCAAAAAGTTTTAGAAGTGACATTGGAGTCAAACAAGGTTGTCCTCTATCTCCTACTCTTTTTGGCTTATATATTGATAAATTGGAAGAGTGGATAAATCTACAAGGTGGAGATGGTGTCCAGTTGGGGGAGTTTGTGATAAAGCTTCTTTTATATGCCAATGATCTTGTATTGATTTCTAAATCGGCCCATGGATTGCAAATGCACGTATATGCCCTTGAGCATTTTTGTACAGAAGTGGGGACACAAGTCAATATTAGCAAGACCAAAATAATGATTTTCTCTAATAAAAGGAAGCAGAACCAACATACGTTCTTCTTTGAAGGCAACATTCTTGAAGAAGTAAATGAGTACAAGTACCTCGGGATTGATTTCAACAACAAACTTAATTGGGAGGACTGCAGAAAGAATAGAATTTTAGGAGGATGGAAAGCATTATATGCTCTTCAAAACAAATGTAGAGAGGCAGAGTTATGGGATTGGAAAACGACTAAAATGCTTTTTGGACTCCTAATTTGTCGAGTGATGCTAGGTGTGAATTGTGGGCTAGCAGCAACCCCCATCTCAAAATGGAAACAAATTGAGAAAATCCAAAAACGTTTGATCATGAGCAAGTTCAAAATATAAATAAATAAATAAATAATCGATATCTTATGAAATAATGTTGAGTGAAACAGGAGAAATTCTCATTGAAGCAATTGCTACAGTGCGGCTCATAAGATATCTAAAAAGAATTGAGCAAATGTGTGTAGGTAAATGGCCTAATGTTATATTCAATGGAGGCATCAGCGAAAGAAATAAAACAAGGATGAAACAAAACTACATATAGATGCAAAAATGGAATATCTACCTCAAAGCATGTCCCACAAATAGCAAGGAGCTAAAGGATTTTGTTATGGAGAAGTTTCGTAAATGAGTATTGGGAAAAGAGTTGGGAAGAAAGAAGAAGTACTACATTAAGGAATTCAACCCTACATGTGATCTACAACAAAAAGAGTTCATTGGAGCTAGCATTTCGTTGAGGGCAAAGGTTCTTATTTATCAATTAAGAACCAACTCGCATCAACTTCAATGTGAAACAAGATGGTGGAAAAGGCCTAAAGAAGCTTAGGAAGAACGGGCGTGTACATTTTGCACGTCTGAGGCAATGGAATCGGAGAAACATTTCATTTTCAAATGTGATGCATTCAAAGACATCAGAGAAAGTTATGGGAATATGCTAGCATTGGTTTCTTGGAATTGTCTTTTTAGATAGAGGATTGTTGGAAAGTTGGGCCAGCTCATCATCAATTTGAACAAGAAAATGATTGAATTGCAAAAGACGAAAAGCAAGCAACTAATAATCCTATAAGTCTCATAGACATTAAAATATCATTTCATTTAAAGAAAACAAATTTGTTTATTTAAAGGTAATTTAAATTCATATTTATAAAAAAAAAACAAAATTAATAAAATTAAAAACTAGTAAAAAAAATTATATATATAATAATATAAATATAATTTAATTAATTTTTAATAATGATAATTTTTAAATCAGATGTAAATAGAGTTTTATCCTTAAAAAAAAGTTGATAATCCATTATATTTTTTATGGTTCCAATAAACCATATTGCACTCAACTAATTTAAAGATTGTGCCACCTTGAAGGAAACCACTCTCATATAAGTTTAATATCTCCTTCACTTTATGACAACTCCCAACGGATCAAAGGGCTATCCCTAGATATGTGCCACCTTGAGGGAACGAGGTGGGAATTGCACCATTGTCACATAAGTTCAATATCCCCTTCACTTTATGACAACTCCCAAAGGCTCAAAGCGCTATCACTGGATACGAAAGTAAACCTCTTTCGTGAATTATAATTGTAATTTCCTTTAATAAATCCACGGTATGTATAATAATATAAAATACAATGATTCCAATAAGTGATTCAATGCTTCAAAGATATCAAAGTTAGAAACAATAACATAACCCATTAATTATCCACTTAAGTAAGAGGGTTAGCAAAGAGTGGTTGTGTGTGTAAAATTCCATGTGAAAGATAAAGAATGTAAACAACTTTGAATTAACAATTACACATCATCACTCAACAAATGAAACTTCAAAAAGGCTAATTGAATGTAAACCACTTTTAAGTTACTTTAGGGCACAAAGAATGAAATCTATTAGCATCAATTAATGGTTCAATGTATGTTTTGAATGTTAATCCATTAAACACTTGAATAAGGTCAACTTAAGTTCAAATATATCTTTGTATTGAATAACACATAATTTAATATTTAGAGTGAAGAGTAAATCATCCAAAAAATTAAATTATCCACTGTATGCAAGACATCATAGATGGTTTGAGTAGGGCCTTTGATATGCAATAAAGTAGTAGTCAAGTGTTAAGCTAAAGTTCCAAAGATATATAATATGAAATAAGTAAGAATATGAAAAGTAGATGTTGAATTCCCTCTTGGGTTATTCAAGGTTAGCACAAGAATTCATTAAAAAGGTCCCTAAATGAAAGATAAATAATTATAAGCACTTTAGAGAGCAATTTCACTTCTAGAAATACAAGATATATCTTTATCAATATTTTGAGAAATGAAAAAGAAGCTACGTATAAATAATAATGAACCTTTAAGCATAAAAACCTAGCTTTGGGGTTTCCTTAAGCCTAATTATTTTTATTGTTGTTATGCTTTTTATAGAATTGAAAAAACCTTCAATCATACAATAGCGAGCTAAATATAACCTTGAAGCACAATTATATAGGTTCGTTTTGCCTTTTAAGTGTTAAAGATAAACAGTTAAGCACAAACCGTAGCAAAACTTGTAGAAAATCTTTGAAATCTTGCAACTGCTAATGAGGGCAAACATGATCACAAAAGACAATATTTCTCTACCAAAAATTTGCTAAAAGAAAACAATGAATAAAAACACAATCACACATAAAACATGAAATATATCTAGGGAACCCAACTGGGAAAAACCCCTCTTGCTTGCATTAAATTAACTAAGCAATCTGATCTATTACATAGAATCTACTTCAAGCCTGAAGCTCCCTGCAATACTAATCAACTCTCTCTCGAGGCTTGCCCAATACTTAGGAATATTATCCCTGCTAGGAGCCTCCTATTTCCTAGCACAAATATGCCCCTAAAAAATAGGAATTTCTCCTATTTCCTTGCGCAATTCCCAAGAGAAATTGCTTTGCTTGCTTTTGAAGCCTCTACACAAAAAGTTGTGTACAATGAATAAATAGAGCTATGCCTTCATTCAATCTCAATAGGAAATTCGAGTTGCATGACCTACTAGGGCTAAATTTAGTAGCTGGAACTAGTTAACTAAGAATCAATTGGGTTAACAAAAGTCAAACTACTCAAGAACTCAAGTCTATCTCTATTCTAGAACTAGAAACCAGTTAACTGACAGACACTAAAGTTTAACTCCACTAGATAGTTAAATTTTAGCTATCAACCAATACACAACTCACTTAAAGCCATCTAACTTGAATTAACTAACAATAGCTCAATGATAGGCCACATTACACTTGTTAACTAACAACTAACTCAAGCATCTATGACAATGAATTCGAATTGGCATCTTTGACCAAGGCACTGTAACAGCCCCAATTAAAATTCCATGTAATAAATGTTAAAAACAATAATCACGGATGACTAGGACACGTATTCCAAGTTGAATGGTGGGCAAGACATCCTAGGGGGTGTTCATTTGATTGTTTATGGCTAAGGAAATTGGCAAAGGCAATGGCTAAGGCATTAAAGAGGCAAAATGGCATTTTTGGGATTTATTTATGAAAATAATGGAAATTAGGAGAAAAGGAAGGTGAAAGGTCACATTTTGCATGTGAGGAGGAAATTGAAGGAAAATAATGGGAAATGAAGAAATAAGAGGCCTCGTTAATAAAAAGGCTTATGAGGATCAGTGGGCAAGGCTTGGTCAGTTCAGTTTTGGAGCTCTCTCATTATTCTCTCTCTCTCTCTCTCTCTCTCTCTCTCTCTCTCTCTCATACTCTTGGTTACTTAGAGTTTTCTTGGAGCACTCTTGGAGGGTGTGGCATACTTGGATTCTTGGAGCAAGAAGGCAAAGGAAGAATAGGAAAGTGCTAGAAGGCATCAACGTCAACAACTACATCAGATTTGCTTGCAAGTATCGAGTTGCATGTATGATTTATTCACTAGTTTTGACATGCATGGCACATGCATGTGGTTTCTTGGTTGTGATCTATCATTGGGAAGGAGGATTGTCTAGATCGACAGTGGATTGCCTAGTCTTGTCATTTCTTGGATAGCCATGGTGATTGTGGGTTTACTTTCATTGCTTTGTTTTTTGTTGGTTCCCATTTTTCCATAGCTTGGGTTGAGTTACTAGTCCTAGAAGCCCTGGTTGAACAAATGCTCTAGAAGCCCTGTAACATCTTGGGTTGAGTTATTAGCCCTGGTTGGACAAACGCTCTGGAAGCCCTTGGTGGGTTGAGTTACTAGTCTTGGAAGCCTTGGTTGGTCAAACGCTCTGGAAGCCCTGTATAAGCTGTGGGTTGAGTTACTAGTTCTGGAAACCTTGGTTGGAAAAATGATCTGGAAGCCTTGGAAGGCTTGGATGGAGACCAATTTGATGATGTTTTTTGGTGATGTCCGACCGTGGGGTGAAATCATTATTTGATGGGTTGAGGTGGGTGGCCTCTCGAAGCCCTGGATGAGTTTTGATTGATGTGTTCTATGAGATCCCACATTCACGCTTGGAATATGGCATGTGGGTGATTGGCTGAAGAGAGACTTGGCTCAGCCAATCTATGGTCGGGTGGAACATGGCAGTCCCATCTCCGGTTGGTTCATTGCATTTATAAATGAAAAAAAATTCATTCCCTTGATTTTCATGTGCAAATGTACTAATGTATATATGGATTTTGATGGCTGATATGTTTATTGGATTTTTGTTCCTATTATGTTCTTTTTTTATATGCACATTTACCCCGGAGGTTGTTAGAATATGGTATCAGAGCATGGCTCAAATACTTGGACTGGATGGTCTCTATCATAGGTAAAATGAAGAACAAAGGTTAAATTTTAGACCTTTCTATCATATCTGTTATAACTTTTCTTCTGTGGAATATTAGAAGTCGAAAATTTGTCCATATTGAAGGTAAATCCCACTAATAATGTGGTAAAATTTTCAAATATTGGTTCACAATACTTTAGGAATTATGATCTAAGGAATATGACCTTCCTGAATGCACCTTTAAATAGGTCACATTGGAATTTCTGCAATAACTTTTCTTCTTTAGGCTTTCAAAAGCTGAAAATCGTCCACATTGAGGGGAAATACGAATGATTATGTGGTATAAATTTCTGATATTGGGTCGCAATATTTTAGGAGATATGAACAAAGGGAGTGGAGCCTTCTGAACGCTCCTAAAATCAGGTCTCAAACAAGTCACGCTGACATTTTTGTTATAACTTTTATTCTGGGCACTCTCAGGAGCTGGATTTGTTTTTACAATGAGAGGAAATCCCACTGATATTGTGATAAAAATTTCAGGCATTTATTCGCTATATTTTAGGAGATATGACCAATGTAAATCAAGATTTATGGATACTACTAGAATTGTGCACCAAATAGGATTGTGTTGGTATTTTGTTATAACTTTTCATCTATGAAATCTCAGAAGTTGAAACTTGTACTACTACAGTTTAGGATATATACAATGAATCATTCGCTATATTAGTTTGCATGCAAAGTGTTTGATGAAATGCTTAAATGGTTCAATGATTAATTGCATACAAATTGTTTGATAAAATGCCCCAATGAGTATGTTGGTTGTGGTTGTGGATAGTATTGATGTGTAATAATATTTTTGTAGTTGATATATGATTACTTGTATGCAAGCAGTTTGTTATATTAGTTTGCATGTAAAGTGTTTGAATAAATGTTTACATGCAAATGTAATAGTATAGTAGTTGTTTGAAGAAAATGTAAAAGTATGGTAATTGTTTGAAGAAAATGTTATTTTTTTATGGGATAGTATTGTAGTATGATAATACAAATGTAGTTGATCTATGCCTCTTTTATGCAAAGAATTTGAAGAGTTGTATGTAGGGAATTTGAAAGGTTGCATGCAAGGAATTTGAAAAGTTGCATATAAGGAAATGGAAAAGTGGCATGTCTTTAGTTATTATGTTACAAGTGGAATAAATGCAATGCTTTTCACTTAGTCTCATACAAATGTAGTAGAAATAAAAATCAATTATTTGCAAGTGTGGTTAAATTTAGTAGAGCTTTGGAGATCCCATTTTCATAATTGGACATCGGAGATCGGGTCATTATAGTAGCTTTGTTAATTTTAGGTATGTTCTATGCCAGAGCAATTTATTTCAATTTCTTTTCCAGATTAGCAATCACATCAGCATAAAGTAAATTGCAGATAGAACATAAATATAGATCGCAGAAGACAAGCCAAGACAAGAGGACACAAGATGTGGCACTAGCCAGGGACAAACCCCAATGTGGGGAAACCCTTGATCAATTCTTCTTTTATGTTCTTCAAAGTTCAGCAGAGAAAGTGAGAGAGATAGTACATTTACAATAAAAATCAATATTTTGCGCTGCTCTCATCATCATGCTACCCATTATGCTGCATCTTCCATCATCATGCAACCCTATTCATCATCATGCTGCTCCTTATACATCAGCATGCAGTCTCATTGTTGATCATGCTGCCCTTTACATCATCATGATCATGTTGCCCTTTATATAATCATGACCATGTTGCCCTTTATATCATAATGCAGTCCCATTGCTGATAATGCTGCCCTTTTGCTGAGATCATCATTGATGTACATTCACATTAGTGTCATTGAGATCAAGCTGGAGAGATCATCTTTTATACCATCCTTCATGGAGATATGAGAGTTATATTGAGATCAAGAACATGATCCTATAACTGCCATAAGACTATAAGTATATCATGGAGATCACACATTGATCAAATCGTTGTGATGTTCTATACTGTTCTAGTTATGTCGAGAATGTAGCCCTACATCTCCAAACCACTGTTGGTCATTATGTTGAGACTGC
>APFE030031554.1:144516-177016 GCA_000404065.3 Pinus taeda
TAATTCCGAATTTCCCATTCTCGGTTGGAGGTGGACTGCACAGGACCCCTCCCCCATCCATATTTACCATCGTAAGATGTGGAAGTCGTCTCATAAAGCTCACTTGTACCATATCTGTAACGGTTTCATGATTCCTATCTATTACGCCATTTTTAATAAGCCTATTCTAAGGATTTCTTACTTAGCCTCTTTTGACCTGCCGTCAGTAGGTAGCTGGTTTGGTGAAGAATATTTTACGTATGTTAGAGTCTTTGGCAGTCAAGCCAATCCCCATGTCCTTCCATTATATGTTCCTGATAAATTGTTAGCCCGGGAAATTGCCTACCAACTTTCAGCAAAGATTACCACACAGACTCTTAGGTTAAAGCAAAAAAGGGGCTGGCCAACTTTTCCTTTCAGATGTGGGGTTTTCACCCTGCATGATTTAAAACATGCAAAAAAGGAAGCCATGAAAATTCCAGCCCTAAATCTTCCTATAATCCCAAACAGAGCATATGACCCCATGAAATATGCATACGCCGCTCTTGAACATGCCAAATTATCAACATTTGAGCATAAAGAGGACATTTTTGATGATATGTTTGCCTCAACAGAATCAATTGGTCATGCTAGAGAACTTGCTAGAACAAGGTATAATGACGAAGGGTTATCTGAATTCAATAGGCTCAGGGAGCAGAGGTTGCAAACTCTGCCCCTGGATTTAATAATGCCAACCCAAGCGTTGTCTTCAAGCGAGCCTGGTCAGCAGCGTCAAAAAGAGCCCCCTGCTACACTGAAAACCAAAGCCAATGAGCAGGAGGAACAACAGAAGAAAAACCAAGAGGATAAACTAAAGAAAGAGCAGGCAGAGCGTTTAGCGAAAGAAAAAGAAGAACTCTTAAAACAAGAGCAAGCAGAACGCCTAAGAAAGGAAGAGGAAGACAGATTAAGAAGGGAGCAGGCAGAGATCCAGCAGAAGGAACAGGAACGACAAGAGAAGGAGAAACAAGAACAGCTGCTCAAGGAGTTGCAATCCAAGCAAAATACCCCCGATACTAATAAGGGTGCTGACACAGACCCCGAGCTGCAAAAGGAATGGCAGCATTTTAGTACCATTATCGGCGGAACTAAGGATTCACAGAATACCGAGACTCCTAGGAGCAACGGCATACAGAAGGAAGGTTCATCCCAAGTTTTGTGCACAACCACCGGCCCACCCAAAGTTATGAACGTAGAAATAATTCCGAAAGGTCCTAGTGACCAAATCACCCTCCTGGTAGAAGACATTCCTCCACTGAACGTCTTCTACAGCCCTAAGCATAAAGCAGTAGTAAAGAGATCAAGGAAAAGGCAGAGGCTTGATCAACCTCCCCTCCTTCCTGAGCAATCATTAACGGGCAATGTAGTCTGGAGAGAGAAATTCGATCCCTCTGATGACCTGACCAAGTTGTCACAATATGCGGGAGCTTATTCGGCTGCCGCTATTGACAAGGCCTCAGAGGTAGCAGTTCTCTTAAAGACAAAGGACCAGGAGATTTTAACTCTTCAAACGGAATTAGCAGATGTCAGACAAAGGGTAATGCAAGCTGAGCAGCGATGAACAGGACACCAACAAGAAACAGTGCGCATAAGCGAGCAGCTATTGGAACAGCAGAAAATCAATAGCCAATTGATGCAACAATGGCAGGAGGAGAAACAGTCGATCACCCAGGCAGCCATCCAAAGACAAAGCGAGTTGACAGAGGCATTGGAGCAGCTAAAGGCAGCAAATGAGCAATCTTTAAAGGATAAAGATGACTATATTGCTCAAATTACAACACAGTTAGAAGCCACCAAGGGAGATGCGCAAATACAAGAATTCAAAAAAGAGGCAATGATAATCAACAAAGCGCTTGTATCTCAAGTTAAACTCTTGGCGCAATCCCTCTCTCAGGCGGAACCACTCTGTGAATTAGCTATGACTGTAAGTGAGCAGGTAGAAAAGATTAGAGAAGAATATAATCAAGCCGAAGAAGATATCTCAAACTATCTTGAATGGCAAGATTCAAAGTCAGGTAAGGAAGCCAATTTACCTCGGATATTGGAAGTCCATAAAAATATATTGTTTACAGAATGGCAGACACAAATATTAAAGGCAGAAAGGGCAGCATCAAGATGTGCATTAACTACTGGTAATTTGGCTGATCTAGTAAATGATACTCTCTATCTAGCCAATATTGTTTCCCAATGCACGCCCGGGAAGATTACTACTGCAAACAAATTTGGAACAAACATGCTACCCTAATTTAGAGAGCAGAGCAACGTCAATTACTGCGGTTGACACTTTAAACATAGAAGCATATTGGCGGTTCCTAATCAAGCCGCATGAACAATGATCTGCTCTCAAATGCCTAACCGATGCCATTCAATGCATGATCCCCGATATCCAAGACTCCACCTACGCTGCCCAGCTCAGTTCCAGGCTCAACAAACCTCCTGAAGTTGACCCAATGCTCGCCATCAATCAACTCAAGTTCAAGGGGAAGCAGCCGACAGAGTGATTCATCATCCAACTCCTTCGATTGCCAGCAAAAATAGCAACAAGAATTTATTGACATCAGCTTAGTTAGCTTTTCTATTTTGTAGATATTTAGATTAGCATAGTATTTATAGACCCTTTCATGTATTTAGAAAGGGTCGTAAAATTTTGTAATAAGACTTAACAGACTGAAGTTTGCACTACTGTGCTTTAGCCTCTATTCTTTTATGAAACTCGACCACCTGCTTTTACTTTAACGGAGAAGTTTCTTGATTCAATTGTGCACTACTGTCATTGATGCAAAGATTGTTATGCGTTGAAGTAGAAGCCATACATAGCGATTCATATCGGGAGTGGCTTATGATTAAAATGGTATTTTTATCCTTTGTTTGAATTCATTCTGTGTATTTGATTTCACTGTGTAATTATTTCCTGCTATCATTAGCTGTATGCATGCGTAACAACAGGAAATCTTGTTCATACCACTATTGGATGTTCAGATGATATGCCTTATTTTTAATCATGTATGCATTAATGGTATGAACCTTTAAAGTTTAGTAGTATTGCTTTAATCACTGTGTCTAACTATTTAGGTACAGTAATCTTGAA
This sequence comes from Pinus taeda, assembly GCA_000404065.3. Classification (NCBI taxonomy): domain Eukaryota; kingdom Viridiplantae; phylum Streptophyta; class Pinopsida; order Pinales; family Pinaceae; genus Pinus; species Pinus taeda. The sequence continues at coordinate 147,623 of APFE030031554.1, forward strand.
TGATTTAATATCTGTGTCTTGAGAATGCGGTTATCTATATAATTGTATTTTTAGGATATAGAACATCAAAAGCTAAGCTTTAGAAGTTCAAATAGATTCCCGGGATAGTTTTATTTATTTACATTTCTGTCAATAGTTTTAGTTATCCACCTATCGCTACTGTTATCTACAAAGTATTCATTCATCCCATTCATCTATTACTGGGAAACTGGTCCCATTATCTCCAGTCGGAGCCACTACACCAAACGGAAAAGGAGCTGCACTAAGGTCCGGACCGGGTGGTTTCCCCCAATGTCGGTGCAACGATTTTCGAGGCATCAACACATCATCATGCATCCTTATTCATCATCATGCTGCCCGTTATGCTGCATCTTCCATCATCATGCAACCCTATTCATCATCATGTTGCTCCTTATACATCAGCATGCAGTCTCATTGCTGATCATGCTACCCTTTACATCATCATGATCATGCTGCCCTTTATATCATCATGATCATGCTGCCCTTTATATCATAATGCAGTCCCATTATCCATCATGCTACCCTTTACATCATCATGATCATGCTGCCCTTTTGCTGAGATCATCATTGATGTACATTCACATTAGTGCCATTGAGATCAAGTTGGAGAGATCATCTTTTATACCATCCTTCTCGGAGATATGAGAGTTATATTGAGATCAAGAACATGATCTTATAACTGCCATAAGACTGCAATTATATCACGAAGATCACACATTGATCAAATCATTGTGATCTTCTATACTGTTCTAGTTATGCCGAGAACGTAGCCCTACAGCTCCAAACCGTTGTTGGTCATTATGTTGAGACCGCTACTGTCTCTATGACCTGTGACTAAATGTTTCCATGAAATGTGACTAAATGTCATTACGCTCATTTTCCTCAATCGATCGAAAAGTAATTACTGAAGTTTCGTCCAGATCTGTTGAGTCTGATGAAAATGAAAACCATGAGGTAGTCGAAGATCCATCTAAGTGGACTCCTCCTGCTTTACATGCTACTGATATCTATAAGCTCCCCATGACTTTTGTTCTTAAAAGAAAAAACTTTCTGAAAGAGGTAGAGATAACTATAAAGATCTCTTGTCCTTCTACCCAAATTCTGACTTTAAATCTATTTTCTGATGATGAAATCAAAAAATTTCGCCAGTATGCTAAAGAAGGAAAGTACTATTATCTTCATTTTGGAGGTATAAGGATAGGTCTTGCCCCTGTGTTTCATCATGGCATAAACACTCCTTGTATTGCCGAATTGTTTGATACCCGTCATGGAAATTATGAGCATGCTAGGATTGGAACTATTATGGGAAACCTAGCCATAGGCTGTCAATATGGAACAATATATCCTGATTATGCCATAAGCCTGAATGATGTACATTTGAAAGACTGTTGGAAATTGTTAACTGGGGTTCAAGGGATAAACATGGCAGAAGAAAGTGAATATCTTTCTATAATTGGGCAAGCTTCATTTCAGCTTACAAATACTGCACATCCAAAGCTGAAACAGCCTGTTCTAAAAGATTGTGTCACTGTTGGCTTATCTAATGCCCAAGTTGAAGGTGTCATGTATGATCCTGCTGAATTACCCAGAAATTGGTATTTCCAATATAAATCCATAGCTGATGAGAAAAAGCCTGAACTAAAAGGAAAACGAGTTTCTATTGATAATGGTCAAGTTAAATTACCAAAAGTACCTCGTCCTATTACTAGGAAGAAAAGATATGTGCTTCCTATTGTTCCAACTGATGTCCCGCCTAGCAGTCATGATTTACCTACTTTCCAAGAAGTCGGTCAAGATGAACCAGTGTTATCTTCTAATGAATTGTACATACCAGAGTCTAAACCTTTCTTACCCACTGTAAATAAAATGCATCGCATAGGATATTTCCCTCCTGTTGAAGAATGGCAATATGCCAATCGTAGATATGTAAAAGGTGGCAAATGGCCTCCTCGCACGAAGTTCTGTACTACTTCTTCATCTTCTCGGCAACCAACCACCCGTGCAGATTGTGCTCCATTAATAGAACACAATGCACAAAATCCAAATGATCTTGATCAGACATACCAGATAGGCAATTACTTAATTACATGGTGTGCTCATGCAGAAGAAGTTTTAGATGATCTGGGAAGTCAAAGTGAATTAATTCTGGCAAATCTTAAACTTCTACATGAAGAGCAAACAGCTAATCAGCAGCGGAGAGAAGAAAAAGAGAGAAGAAGGAGAGAAAAGAAGAAAAAAGAGTCACAGCCTCCAAAGTTTTCTAGAACTATGGAAATTCCGCAGAAATGGGAAACTAGTGATTCTCAAGAAGAAATAGCTGAGTCAAGCAATAGCCAAGTTAGTTTTAGAACAGACAAGCCAATGTCAACTACAGTTTTCAAAAACAAAAACGAATTGGCTACTTTTGAAAATGTTGCTACTTTATTCCCATCCTTCATAATGCCCTCCCTACAAAAAGCTAACATGCATAAAGAACCAAAATATCCAAGACTCGAGGAAGATTTATTTGCTGCTAACTCGTTTGGATATGTCCTAGATTTGGATAAATCTAAAAATCCAGCTGAATCAATTAGAATATGGATTGGTGCTTTATATCAGATGCAGGTTGTATCTAAATTGGATAATTTTTCAATATTCTTACTAGCAGAGAAACGAATGGCAAGTATTGTGTGGGATTGGTGGATGGCTGCTTCTGTTGAAGAAAAACAAAATGTTGCAGCATTGGGTCTAGCTACTTTAGAAGTTTTGTTGCTTACTCAATTTGTTCCAGAACCTACTGATGAACGAAAGTAAATAATTACTGATCTAACTAGAATGGAGTTGAAAGATCTAAAGGATCTAGATCAGTTTGGGTCAGAATATATGGCTAAAGTTTTCAAAGCAAAATTAAATAATGACCCTACTCAAAAGATTGCTTTCTTGTCAAAACTACCTGGAAATTTAGGAGACATGATCATGAAAGATATTGAAGTTCAAAACAAAAAGATTGAACAAATATATTGGATAGATCTCCTATTCAGATGTCAAGAGAAAGTCAAGTATTTATGTTGGCAAAAACAGGTTCATAATGTTCTCCAAATCTGAATGTATGTCGCTCTGTATTACCTTGGACTCCTTTTAGAAAAAGAAAAACCAAGAAATATGGTAAATACAGACCAAAAAGAGTTGCTAATCCAAGAAGACCATTCAGAAAATTTAGATATGTTAAAAAGCGGAAACAGCCAAAACGAGATAATGCTTGCTTTATCTGTAAACAAGAAGGACATTTCGCTAGAAAATGCCCCAAGAGTTCCTCTAACAAATTAAAATCCTGTTTTGAGATTGATGATTTTGCAGATAATTGGTCAGTAGTCGATTCAAATGATGAAGTATCTGATGTATATATCATGACTGAAGCTTCATTATCTGATACTGCATCTCTTGATGAAATCAGCCAAAAAATGAATGTTTGTTCTTCTGGTTTTGAAAGTGAATCTTGTGAATGGGAGGAAGAACATCATTATAGTGATGAAACGGACACAGATGACTACACAGAAGAATACTCAGATAATTCTTCTATTGAAACTGTTACAGACACAAAGGATTCATTTCCTAGTTTAAATTCCTTGCCTCCACAACCACCTGTGAGTTCCCTTTGTCCATATCCCAAAACAGTTGTGTCTTCATCATCATCACTTCCTGTAAATAGTACTGCTCTAGATGAAGAAAATGCTTTTATGAAAAAGATAGTCAAATCCAGTGATCTGTTGTACATTCCAGTTGAAGTTCAAGTCCGTGGTGAATGGATCAGTGTTGATGCTTTTATTGATACTGGTGGATCTAATAATCTTGCACGACCATCTCTTTTTAAAGGTTTATGGAAACCTTTGCAGCATATTCTTGTTTCAGAAACCATTGGCGGATCAATTAACCTTACCTACTATGTCGATAATATTTCTTTGAAATTGGGGGGGGGGGGGTTACTATCAAAATCTCTGCTATTCAGCATTATGATGCTTCTGCAAGTCTATTTTTAGGCATGCCATTTATAAATTCAGTACTGCCTGTAACAATAAGTGAAGATAAAATCATCTGCAATGTTAAGAAGAAAGTAGTAGTTGTTCCAAGATTAACAATGGCAAACTCAGAAGCTAGAAGAGAGCAGAGTCAAAAGAAGGTAGGTTCCAAAAAGGTAAAGAATGAGTCTCATGACTGGAAAGAAGTATTAATGATGTATGAGGCTAAAGCACAACCTACTCAAAAAGCCAATAGAGATCCCAATTGGTCTGTTGAACAAACCAGACTACATGAAGAATTGTTAAAATGTTGTTCAAACAACCCTCAGGCATTTTGGACTACAGAAAGTCCACAACAATAAATAATAACACTGCATGATAATGGGGTAACAGGAAAATTGATACCATGCACCCCGGCCGAAGAAAAAGAAATGAGAAAGCAAATTCAAGAATTGCTAGATCTTCAATTGATCGAAAGAAGTGAATCTCATTACTCTTGTTCTGCATTTCTTGTCAGAAATCATTCAGAAATTGTTTGTGGTAAGGATCGAATGGTTATTAAATACAAACCATTGAATGAAATAACCAAAAGCTTTAATTATCCTATGCCCAGACAAGAAAGCATTATGCAGAAAATTCAAGGAAGTAAAATTTTTAGCAAATTTGATATGAAATCAGGCTATTATCAGATTCAGATTGCAGAAGAAGATCGCCACAAAACTGCTTTCACATGTCCTGCAGGTTTCTTCCAGTGGAAAGTTGTTCCTTTCGGATTGAAGAATGCTCCTGCCTTCTTTCAAAGAAGAATGGATCATATCTTCAGTAAATATGATTTTATTGTTGTATATATTGATGATATTCTTGTACATAGCTTAGATAGAGAATCTCATTTGAAACACTTGCAAATATTTCTTGATGAGGCCAAGGCACATGGTCTTGTGTATCTGAAAAGAAAATGATACTCTTTCAAGAAAATGTTGATTTTCTTGGAATTCATATCTGCAATGGGAAAATTCAGATGTAGCCGCATGTTTTGACAAAATTGTCTAAATTTCCTGATCAATTGGCAGATAAACACATGATTCAGAGATTTATATGGATTTTGAATTATGTGCATAAATACATCCCAAATCTCTCAGAAAAGACCTCTCCAATTCGACAGTATATTAATGGTGGCTGGTCAGATGAAGCTACTAATGCGGTTAAATTATTGAAGCAGGAATGCCAAAATCTGCCTGCATTAAAATTGCCAGGAAATGGATTTTTAATCTTACAGACAGATGCTTCAGATAATTTTTGGGCAGCTACACTTCTTGAAAGAATAAGAGTAGGAGAAGAAATTGAAGAAGTTCTTTGTGCATATGCCTCGGGAGAATTTCAAAAACATCAAAAAGGTTATTTTCCTGCAGAGAAAGAAACCCTTGTTATTTTCAATGGAATCCAAAAATTTGAAATTTATTTGGCTCCTGCAAAATTCTTAATCCGTACTGATTCCATGAATTTCAAATACTTCTTGAATGATAAAATCTCAAAGCAATTAGCTCGTGGAAGATTGTTAGCATGGCATATGTGGTTTCAGATGTACGAGTTTGATGTCGAATGGATCCCATGAAATTCTAACTTTTTAGCAAATGCTTTAACAAGAGAAATGAATAAGGCTCATGTACATAATCCAAGTATGTTTGAAATTTTAGGTAAATCTACTTCAGATGATAATTTTGAAACTTTTGTACAGCGTTTCAAAATTTTAGAATCTCTTTTATTTGATATTACTGAACAAATCAAGAAGGTGATTGGTCTGCGATTAAGAAGAAATCAATGGATTCAGAAATGTCAGGCATGGCAGCATAAAAATGTTGGTATTTTTCTTAATCTTGATGACGAACTGGTAAAGGTTTATCCTCTGCCGAATCTAAAGGTGAAGGTTTATTTCAAACATCTTGATAATACTTGGGATAATCATTTTACCGATGCAATGATACAGGTTTTCAGAATCTTGAATTATTACCAAATAATTGGTGGAATAGATTTTTCAGTGGCTGTATATGTCTGTGCAAAAATGCTAAATCTTGAAGAAATTAATATGCACCAAGGAATTCAAAATTTTTTAACATCGTTAAGGATTCCTGATTTATTTGAAGAGCTTGATGCCGCCTTCCTGCAGCAGCCCGATGAAAATTTTGTATCTACAGATTCTTTTCCGCAGTTTGAGTTGTTTCAGCCTTTTGCAGATTGGGAGATAAGGAATGGTAAATGTCAAAAAAAGGTTCAAATCAGAGCATCCCAGTGTGTAATGAGAACTCTTCAGTATCTCAGAACTTTTACAGAACCTTGGGATTATCAGAGTATGGAATTCCGTAATCCAATAGAGCCTAATCCATTTGCACAAATGTATGGCAAGGATAGCATTCTAGAGTCCACATTAGCAGAAAATCCAGAACAAATAAAAAAAGTTTCTATGTGGCTTCAAGAATTCCATTCTTTAAAATTACCAGACAAAATCTCAATGATTAAAACATTAGAGCCAATGCAAGGAAAACATGGAGTATTACGGTTAATTATCAACCAAAAGGCACTAATAACAATTAGTGTCTCCTCAGGAAGCTGGACAGAAGATTATGTATGTCTCGTAAATCTGCTTTTATCAAACAGGGTATGTTCATCAATGATCTTTGAATTAGGTTGGCAAGATCAAGGAAACGTCAGTCATCAATGCAAATTATGGGTGCAAACAGCAATCGAACAGTCAGTAAGCATGTTCCAAATTTTTAAATGGAATCTTTTAGATGGGGTTGAACTGGCAGTACAGTCTTTGCCAGATTTTAGAAAAAGTAAAAAAGATTCTTTCCTTGGAATTGAAATTGATCCCTTTGCATATGTGAACAGATGGAATAAAGATTATTATCTCTTCCCATCAAAGAGCTTACGAAAAACATCAGGTTCGATAAAATTTTCATACGACACAGGACAAAGTTCACATGCAAAAGCATCTTCAATAGCAATGACGGACCCCAAAGGAAAAGCAAAAGTTGAAGAAGAAAAAGAAACCGTATTTGTTGATGTCTATCAAGATGCGCAAGTACAAAATGATCCCACATGGGAAAAGGAATATCTATCGTGGCTTACATCCTCGTGGAAGCATCCACAAGACAGACTGTTAGAATTGACATATTCATGGAAAAGAGAGCGCACACCATCAGAATCAAATTGTGAATTCGATTATGATACTGACTAAAAGTATCGGCACTAAGATAGTGCGTTTGTATCTTTTGTATTATTGAATTGCATTATTGTACTCGAGAATATTTGAGCAGACACCGTCATGACTAAGTAATGTCAGACAAGGACCCTCAATTATTCTCCTAAGTTTGTATAAATAGAGGTATTGTAGATAGTTTAGGAGGGTGAGTTTGAGTGTGAGTGTGTATTTTGTATTCTGAGCTCTCAAAGATCAGAGGCTAGACAAGCTCTTGACTTGAGGCTATCTATGGTGTGTAATCTTATTTTGAATTAATATTGAAGCCTGCTGGGCCACCAGTCTGAGGACTGTTTTGTTCCAAGATCATCTGAGTTGTTGAGATTGTAAGGCGTGTTGGAGAAGCGAAAGGGAGTCGCGCAGTCCACGCATATCTCTGGTTGATGTGAGGAAGCTCTGCTTCAGCGTCCACTTCGATAAATTCAAGTAAGTTACAAAGTCCATCATCTTATGAAGTCCCGTGTTCTTTGAATAGTGTGTTCTTTGATATAAATGATTCCATGGACTGCGTATAAAGAGTTTCCATGATCTGCGTATTAGAGTCTTCATGATCTGCGTATAAGGATCTCCATGACCTGTGCATAAGAGTCTTCATGAACTGCGTATTACTGTCTCCATGATCTGCGTATAGGTGTCCCTCATACCAGCGTATGAGAGTCTCTATGACTGCGTTAAGGTGTCATCATTGACCGCGTATCTGCTCCTCTCATTGACTGCATTAAAGTGTTTCTATGACCAGCGTATAACATCCTCTGAGAAAAGAGTATATCATCCACTATAAACAACGTATATGATCCACTATGAACAAGGTATTTGTACAGCGTATAAGGTCTCCATTATCTGTGTATAAGAATCTTTATGACCTGCGACTAGGGCATGTTTGTACTGTGGCTAGGGCATCATACACTTAGCCCAACTTACTCTTTTTGTGTCTCTCCTTCACCAAAATCCCAAAACGTGGAGAGGAGGAGATCACTTAAAGAGTATATCACTTTTAAAATGACTTAAAGTCTTCTCTATTTATACTAAAACGTAGATGATGAATAGACACATCTATTGGGCTTCCAAGCCTACTCAAGTTGCTGGCCGACTTGACAATTTGTTTTATAACATAAATAAATTCATAACTTCATAAATACTTATCGGAATCGGATGATATTTAGATCAATCCTACACCTCTCGATGAGAGGGATCCAATAAAAATATCAGCTGCTATAAATAAGATGACCCACATGGAGTTTGGCCCTAGTTGCCAATTTTAACAAGCTTCCTCCTTCTACCTTAGTGTGGACCATGGATAGTAAGGGGGTATGGTTATAGGTTGTTAGTATTGGTGAATGCTGATTTCAAATTAATAAACACGATGTATTGATTTTTGGAACATGTGACTAACTGTGTATGGATTATATGTCTCTTACATGTTGATTTCATGATACCTACTTACATCCTTGTATGTTAGGTTACACTTTTATGCATAGGTGTAGTTGATTTGGCATTGCTTATGCATATTGTTGGTTGCATGTGGCAATGTGTACAATGAAGTAATGGTTGTTGTCATGCGTAAGGTCATGGTTTGTGTAGTTGATGTGGTCATGCATTGATGACTGGACTTTAGCTAGAATGATGTGTATATGGTTTTGTACTCATTTTTTATGTGCGTATATGCATTTGTTATGCATGTATGGTCTTGGTTATGATTCTGCATGTATAGTAGGTAAAACATGACTTGTGAAGTCATTGTATGCAATTTAGGTCATCACGGTGATATTCGATGTTATGATGCTAATGTGTTGGCTGAGATAGAGCAGGAGATGCAAATCATTATAATGAGGTTGCAACATTGGACTTTGGGGTAAGAGCATATCGTCATATAGGCATGTAAGTTAAGGATTTTATATGCATCAGGTTTATGAACATGTATTTGATGTTATGGTTACATTCATGATAGATGGTAGATGATTAGTGTAGTTATATGCACGTGTCAGATAGTCAAGAAGGATAGTAACTTGTAGTTGTATGCATTGCTATTGTTGTTTTATATTAGATAACATGATGATTATGCTATACGTTGCTGATGTGTATGTTATAGGTTAACTTGTTGATTGCTATATGACAGTTAGCTTGATGATTCGATTTTATGTTGTTGATGAGCATGATATATGGCTTATTGTTGTTATATGTTATTAACTTGATGATTAGGGTTATTTCATTGAGATATTGATGTTATAATTTGGATTGGTGATATGAGTGATGGTTATGTTCATTCCCTTAAAGATATTGATGTTATATGTATTGTGTTAACCTGGTTTGACCTATGCAGATGGTTATGGTTGCGATATTCAGGTATGAACCAACATATTTGTGAGATGGTGTCATACTAATCTATATTTAATTTTCATATGTGTGAATGATAATTGTGTATGAGTTTACGATGTGAACATGTTAGTTAGATATTGTTATGTGTATCATGATATAATGAGTGCTTGAGTTGACATGTTGTAAAATTATATCTCGCTAACTAGATTGATAATGCAGACAAGATAGCCTCCCCTAAGGTACGCTAAGGTATGAGTTTGCTTATGTATTATACTTGGTGTTTCATAGTTGATTACGTCATCTATTAGGTATTTGAGTGTTCGGTGCCTATTATGTCGTATAATTGATTTATTTAACATGATATGTTTGATGAATTGCATAATATGAGTATGTGCTCCAATGATCTTGTTTTAAGATGATGATACTAATACATATGTGTTAAAAGAGTTGATAGGTACTTGGGTGTAGTAGGTGATAGTTTTAGTATTATGCCTAATGACCGTGAGTTGACTATGGACTATGACATGATGGTTAGTCTTGGTAAAGGTTGATTTCAAATTCATAAATATGATTGTCTTGATATTTGGAACATGTGGTTGACATGTGTGAGCATGATGCAGGGAGTTGCATGGCAAGAGAGGTTGCCATGAAATCTTGAAGAAGGCTCGGGTTGAGCTTTCCCTGGGAACCATGGGGATTGAGTCATGGTGTTTGTTTTTAGTCTAGTGCTTTTAGTCTTTTATGAATTGTTGAGCTTGATTTGTGTCTTTGTTTATGTCTAGTGTATGGCCATACCACTTTGTTTGCGGAGTCATGTTGCTTGGATTTTATGGTCTTCTTCTTGCTTGTTTCTTGTCTTGCCTTTTTTATGTTTTGAGTATTGGGAATTGGTTGGGACAGAGGAAAGTTGATGGAAATTAGGAGAGATTTGTGGTACCCAACAGATGATATCAGACCCAGATGAAGCTTTGTGCATGAGTAAGCGCAACAGAAGGTAAGACTATGACAATTGGTTGGATTGGTTGGGTCCATTGTGCTAAATGGACAGTAGCAGTGCAGACAAAAGAAACGTAATTAGAAAAGGTAAAGTAAATGGATTGGCGGTGTCATATGCTTTGGATATGTTGGGAACTATTTCTCTCAATGCTTATGCATAAATAAGGAAGTTCTCTTAACCTAGACCTTATGTTATCTGGTAATTATTTTATGATCATGATTATGTTGAAGTTTATATATGTATACATGTATGTATGTATGTCATTGTTTGACATGATCATGATTGTTTTATGCTAACATTTATATATGTATGTATGTATCCATGTATCTAAGTTACTATCTAAAAGGGTTGTTAGGGATCATTCTTGTGGAGGAATGATTGCTTATGCAGGGGAAAAACATGAAGAGGTTCATGGTCTTACGAGGAATCAATTGGGAAGAATAGTCACGATGAATATACGAGGTTAGTATCATGTGGATATGATTTGATATTGTATAATTGTATTATGCCTATGTCTATGTTATAACAGGTAATGTTGAAGGATACATCAGCAAAGTGAAAGCAGTGTGGTCTGCGGCATGCTAGAATAAGCATGGATGAGATACCGGAAGAAAGGTTTCTTGGTAAGGACAGTGTGATTTTGGATGTGTGGTACTATATTTGACCATACATTGTATATATTATACATGTTGCATCTATGATGTGTGCACTTGTGGTGTTGTGTATACATAGCATGTGTACATGTTATTTATGCAATGTTATGTACAAGATGGTACAATTAGGGTTTTGTGAATATTGCATATGGGATGTTGTATACATATTGTATTGTCTTCATGATGTATATGCAGTGTTGTGTGCATATGGTGCTATGTGCATGTTGGATATGCAATGCCGTGTGCAGATGATGCTATATAGCCGTGTACATGTTGGATATGCAGTGCTATGTACAAGTGGTGTTGCATGCTTGTGGTACATTGGTACTATGTACATATGGTGCGGTGTGCATGATTGTACAAGTGGTGCCATGTGCGTGTGGTGTTGTGCACACATTATACAAGTGGCGCTCTGTGCATGTGGTGCTATGTACATGTCGTGCATATGGCATTGTGTACATGTGGTGTTGCGTACATGTCGTGCATGTGGTATTGTGTACATGTGGTAGTGTGTACACATTATATAGTGGTGTAGTGTACATGTGGCATTGTGTACACGTTGTGCGGGTGGTGACATGTACATTTGATGTTGTGCACAGTGTGATGTACCGATGGTACTATGTACATGTTGTATATATGGTATTGGTGTATGTGTGGTATTGTGTGCATGTCATCCATGTTGTGTTATGGACATGTGGTATTATGTATGTGCATCATGTAGTCGTGGCATTGCATCGTTGAGTTGCAATTTGTGTAGGTACATGTATTGGGTGGTATTGCACATCAGGTATAGATGGATGCACAGTGTTGTACACTGGCTATAGGTGTATGTGTTGTACGTAAGGTGTAGGTGCATGTATTTCATGGTGTTGTGTGTTAGGTGTGGTTGTATGTGTGTCATGCACACTATGTGTATGTGCAACTGGTAGAGGAGAAGGCATTGGATGTTTGTTGGGTGTGGCAACCGATCCGGTGTCTATACAAAAGAACGAAGGCAAAAGTAAGGATCGATGAAGGATATGTGCATGAGATTTATGATTATGGTATATGATGATTATATATGATCTATGATTTTGGTTTATGATCGTTACATGTGATTTATGATTTTGATCTATGATGGTTGTGTTTGAGCTAACCTGATGTGATATCTTTATATATACTGATTTGGTCAAATATGCTAGTTTGACTTGTTGTGACAGGAAGCGAACATGATTGCAAATGTACTGTATTAACGAGCTACCAATAAGGTATGATGTGAATTTATTTTAATTTATTTTAAAATTGATGGAAGCTATGTGTGTGGTACAGGAATCATGAACATGCCCGATTGGGTAGTTGAAATCAACTACAAGAATTAGCAGCTTGATCTGGTGGTTTGGTGGTTGCTTATGGTGGTTTGGTAGTTGCTTTATGATGGTTTAATATTTGATTTATGTTGGTTTAGTATATGCTTTATTGTGATTGACATATTCTTTATGATGGTTGATATATGTTTTATGATGATTTGATATGTTCTTTATGTTGGTTGATACATGCTATATGATGTTTTGATATATGGCTTATGATGTTTTGATATATTCTATATGATGATTAGTGTATGATTGATATATGTTTGGTATATGATTTGGCATATGTTTTGGTATATATATTTTGATGATGTTGTTATATGTACACCCGTGTATGGATGTAAATATCGTAACGAGCTATTTTATAAAGCTCCGCTATGTGGTATGGGTGTAATGTTATTATGCTATCATGTGGTTATGTTATCATGATGTTATGATGTCATATGAGTTTTCTTAAGCATAATGATCATTGTAAATACTGTAATGAGTTATGTTATAAAGCTCCAATACGCGGTATGGTTTTTATATGGTCATGTTGTCATGATGTTTTGCTTTTGAGCAGGTCATTCATTGTAAATACTGCAATGAGCTATGTTATAAAGCTCCATGAGCAGTGTATTTTTATTTCAGCAGTCATGTTGGTTATAGGTGTCATTGAACACCGAGGACGGTGTTCCCCCAAGGGGGAGGGTTCTGTAATAGCCCCAGTGAAAATTCCATGCAATAAATGTTAAAAACAATAACCATAGATGACTGGGACATGTATTCCAAGCCGAATGGAGGGCAAGACATCCTAGGGGGTGTTCATTTAGTTGTTTATGGCTAAGGAAATTGGCAAAGGCAATGGCTAAGGCATTAAAGAGGCAAAATGACATTTTTGGGATATTTATTTATGAAAATAATGGAAATTAGGAGAAAAGGAAGGTGAAAGATCGCATTTTGCATGTGAGGAGGAAATTGAAGGAAAATAATGGAAAATGAAGAAAATAGAGGCCTCATTAATAAAATGGCTTATGAGGATCAGTGGGCAAGACTTGGTCAGTTCAATTTTGGAGCTCTCTAATAAGTCTTTCTCTCTCTCATACTCTTGGTTACTTAGAGTTTTCTTGGAGCACTCTTGGAGGGTGTGGCATACTTGGATTCTTGGAGCAAGAAGGCAAAGGAAGAATAGGAAAGTGCTAGAAGGCATCGATATCAACAACTACATTAGATTTTCTTGCAGGTATCGAGTTGCATGTATGATTTATTCACTAGTTTTGATATGCATGTCACGTGCATGTGGTTTCTTGGTTGTGATCTATCATTGGCAAGGAAGATTGCTTGGATCGACAGTGGATTGCCTAGCCTTGCCATTTCTTGGATAGCCATGGTGATTGTGGATTTACTTTCATTGTTTTGTTTTTGGTGGTTCTCATTTTCCATAGCTTGGGTTGAGTTACTAGTCCTGGAAGCCCTGGTTGAACAGATACTCTGGAAGCGCTATACCAGCTTGGGTTGAGTTACTAGTCCTGGAAGCCCTGGTTGAATAGATACTCTGGAAGCCCTGTACCAGCTTGGGTTGAGTTATTAGTCCTAGAAGCCCTAGTTGGACAAACGCTCTAGAAGCCCTTGGCAGGTTGAGTTACTAGTCTTGGAAGCCTTGGTTGGACAAACGCTCTGAAAACCCTGTATAAGGTGTGGGTTGAGTTACTAGTTCTGGAAGCCTTGGTTGGATAAATGCTATGGAAGCCTTGGAAGGCTTGGATGGAGACCAATTTGATGATGGTTTTTGGTGACATCCGACCGTGAGGTGGAATCACTGTTTGATGGGTTGAGGTGGGTGGCCTCTAGAAGCCTTGGATGAGTTTTGATTGATGTGTTCTATGAGATCCCACATTCATTCTTGGAATATGGCACGGGGGTGATTGGCTAAAGAGAGACTTGGCTCAACTAATCTATGGTCGGGAGGAGTGTGGTAGTCCCATCTCCGTTTGGTTCATTGCATTTATTAATGAAAAAAAATCATTCCCTTGATTTTCATGTGCAAATGTACTGATGTATATATATATTTTGATGGCTAATATGTTTATTGTATTTTTGTTCCTATTATGTTTTTTTTATGTGCATATTTACGCCGAAGATTGTTACAGGCACAAGTAAAATAAGACATTCCTTGCTACAATTTCAACACTCCCTCTTAGAGAGGAAGGGATTCTTTGAAGAACCTTGTCCACTTGGATCTGTCTTCAACTTTACTAAGTTCTCTACTTCTGCAGGTACTCCCTTTGAACTAGAAGACTTATGGGTAACCTGCTTTGAAGACCCATTCTTTCCCACCATGCTCTGTGAGTTCACCACTTTAGTGTGCCTAGGCGTCTACTTCTTGAGGTTGGGAGACTCAACTCTCTTCTGAGCTCCCTTAACCAAATCCTCTATCCACTTGGCTTGAAAATTTCCCTATATTAGAAGTCTCTAACTGAGTATCTACCTCCACTTGCCCTAAGCTATGGTCCTCATCATCATCATCATACTGGTCATCGCATCTACCAACAACCTTAGACTGAAACTGAGATATTGGGTGAGGTTCCATCTTAAGAGCTATATCCTACACTCGCTCAACCACCACATCTCTACTCTAAGAACTCTTATACTTGTTGCTCAAGGCTACACACGCATCAAACTCAAATTTGTAGAGGTACTCACTCCTGCACAAAGCTGCTTGACTTCCTCAAGCAAAATGCTTGAGGTAGGCCTTCCCTTTGTTGAATATAACATCATACCCTTTGTCTTCAAGGACTGCAACTGAGACAAGGTTTTTCTTCAATCTTGGGACATACACCACATTCTCGAGATGGAGAAGGGAACTAGACTCCCTCTTAAAACTTGTTGTACCAACTCCTTTGGTTATGTATCTTGCCATCATCTCCAAGCTCGATGTGGAATTGCATGTCTTTCTCCTCCAAACTACTGAAGAAATATTTATCCCCTGTCATGTGGAATGAAGCCCCATTTCTTTCTCATCTAAACTACCAAAGAAATATTTATCCCCTATCATGTGGGATGAAGCCCTTGAGTCAATATACCACTCACTTCCTTGAACTAAGCTTGCCATGTAAGCTATCAAAGAGAAATCCAATTCAGACTGGGAAGAGAGTGCTTCTCCTCTTGCTACTGTTGCATCATGTTTTCTAGATTTCTTGTTTGGACATTTTTTAGCATAATGCCCAAACTCATGACAATGAAAACACTTGATCTTTGCTAAGATCCTTCTTTTCCTTGTCTCCATTATGACTAGACTCGATTTTTCCTTGGGACTTCTTTCCCTTTGCTTTGTTCACTTTGCTAGCTAAATCAAAGTTATCCTCATCTTATGACTTAGAAGAGACTCCATCCCTTATGTTCTTCCTTATCTCTTCCTACACAAGATATTAACACAATCTCTCCTAATTAGGGAGCTTATCTATGCCATTCATTGCATCTTGGAAACTATTCCAAGATTTGTGAAGCCCAAGAAGAGCAAGGCTCACAAGATCTGTTGGTGGAACTGTCTCACCAACAACTCCAAGTTCATCCCTCACTTAAGAAAACCTGGATATGTATGTAACAATGGTTCATTTTTTCCCATTCGAATGTTCCTCAATTTGTCCTTTAAAGATAGGTTTTTGGTCTCACCACTGCTTTCGAATATATCAGTAAGGGCCTTCCACATCAGGAATGGTGTTTCCTTCCCATGAAAATTTGGAACAATATGGTCTCTAACTACTTCTAGGACCATCCTTCTAGCTTTGGCAATATTCGTATTCCATTGAGTTACTTGTTGTGCATCTGATGTCGGAGGTTTAGGATTATTGATATTGATGTATTCTAAAACCACATTATCATCTAACACAACCTCCATTTTGTCATTCCTGCATGGAAATTTGAAGTCCCTTCTAGGGCATGCTCTGTCCTCAAACCATAGACTGGCATGATTCCTGCACTTGTAGAATTCCTATATTAATTTATCTCCTCTTTAATGTGCTTTGAATTTGATCAAGGAACTTGGTCTCTAACTTGTTTTCAACTCTGATACCATGTAGAAAATCCTTGAAATCTTGCAACTACTAATGAAACAAATATGATCACAAAAGATACAATATTTCTCTCCCAAAAATGTGTGGAAAGAAAACAATGAATAGAAAGACAATCACACATAGAACACAAAATACATCTTGGAAACCCAACTAGGAAAAACCCCTCTTGCTTGTATTAAAACAACTGAGAAATTTGATTTATTACATAGAATCAACTTCAAGCTTAAAGCTCCCTGCAATAATGATCAACTCTCTCTCAAGGCTTTCCCAACACTTAGGCAAATCAGCCATGTTAGGATCCTCCTATTTACTAGCACAAATCTACCCCTAAAAAATAGAAATTTCTCATATTTCCTTGCGCAATTCCCAAGAGAAATCGCTTTGCTTTCTTTTGAAGCCTCTACACAAAAACCTGTGTACAATGAATAAATATATTTTTGCCTTCATTCAATCTCAATAAAAAATTCGAATTGCATGACCCACTAGGGCCAAATTTAGTAGTTGCAATTAGTTAATTGAGAGTCAATTGAGTTAACAAAAATTAAACTACTCAACTAAACTCAAGTCTATCTCGATTCTAGAACTAGAGATTATTTAACAGACAAACACTAGAGTTTAACTCCACTAGATAGCTATATTTTAGCTATAAACAAATACATAAATCACTAAAATCCATCTAACTCGAATTACAATAACTCAATGATAGGCCACATCACACTTGTTAACTGAAAACTAGCTCAAGCATCTATGAGATTGAATTTGAATTGGATCTTTGACTGGATGGTCCCACCTTACCAACCATCAATAACATAGAGAAGTGTTGAACACTAAGACTCAAAATATGATATATTTTTTTTCCAATTCCCAAGACAAGCCCAAAGCCAACGTCTCACTCAAACCCCAAAGCCAAACTACCAAATGACAACCATCACTTGACCCTCAACCTCAAAAATCAAATTTAAAGGAAAGAGTGTTTAGTGAGATGAGTAAATATCAAACTTTACTAGCCACATTTTCCAACAAGCTAATAGTTACTTCTGTTGCAATTAAATGTGTTCAAGAGTAACTAATTTTATTTTATTTTAAATAATGTGCTTATGAATTCTTTACTTAAAAGGAAAATTCAACTTCTATAGGAGTGGTATTCAATAATTTTGAATTAAATTTGACTTTACAACAATTACAACAATTCACTTACCCAAATTTGACTTTATCAACATGAATTTTAACTAAATGGGATTATCACGCATATTTGTAATTCCCTACTTAATCTTATCATGCAAATTTGATTAGTGTTTAAATCACCTGAAAATATCGACTTATAATTATCAAGAAATATTGGTACATACCTACATTGGTGAAACTATAAATTTATTACGAGGGGAAAGCGATTGGAGTGGAACCTGAACGAGGATCGAAGTTGAAGCTAGGGTTTTGCATTAGGGTTCGATGGAGGGACACGCAGGGGGAGTGCCACTCCCTCCTACAGTCAGGTAGTCACAGAAGGAGGTAAGGAAGCAGGAGGGAAGCATTTCAAAAAACTGTTGGAAAAGATTTCAGAAGCAAAAGGCAAGGAGACAATTGGAAGAAATGAACCCTAGGGTCAGGAAGGGAATCAACAGGAAATGAGTAAAGAAATGGGGAAGGGAGACGATAGTGGAAAAACAACTTCCACAAGAACCAAGGGAGTCTGCAAACCCAAATCGAGCATCATTCCCCAGGTCATATTGAGTGATCCAACGATATAAGTGCACAGGATCATATGAAAGAACATGCGATTATCTGCAAGTTCATGGGGTTATGGCCAACGGAAAGGGCATTACACATCTGGATCAGAAGCCATTGGAAGCCAAAGGGAGAAATACATTTACATCTGGGTTCTAAGGGATTCTTCACGGCAGTGTTCGTGAACCTAGAGGACAAAGACAGAGTGTTTGAAGGAGGGCCATATTTCTATGCTACGAAAGGACTCTACATGCGACCATGGATGATGAACTTCGTCCTGGAACGTGAAACATTTACATCTATACCATTTTGGATCAAACTATACTCACTACCTCTGGATTACTGGTTACCAGAATCTTTGAAAACCATATGCAACAAGCTGGGGAATTTTCTGAAGATATCAGAGGAAACTCTCAAAGGTAAATATACCTCCTTTGCCCGAATATGTGTGGAAATGGATCTATCTAGAGCCCTTCTGGAAGCAATAATTTTAGAGGTATATGATGAAGAGTGGGTGCAAACAGTGGACTATGAACACATACCTTTTAGGTGCCACAAATGTCATAAGCATGGCCATCTATTTAGAGGCTGTCCAACAAACAGTATGGAAGGCAATGGGAGAACCTCTTTGTATAGATATCACGAGCGTTTTACCAAGGTGGGGTCCAAAGTGAAAGGGGGTAAATGGCCACACAAGAAAAGTAGTGAAGACAGAAATACAAGACACAATAGTTTCACAATCCTAGAGGAAGTAGAGGAGAATGTGGAGATAGTCCAGGACAGGGAGAACACATCCAAGGAGCAGGAAACAGAAGCTGAAATGGAGGATATCACAATAAACAACTAGCTGAAGGAGAATCTTCCAAGCGGCATGGAAATCAGTAAAGACTATGAGATGACTCCAAGTGAAGCAGGAACAGAGGACCATGAACTTCACGAGATTCTAGATAGTGAAAATCTGGATCTAGAACTATTTCTTGAACAAGGCAGGAACAAAGGAGTGGACTCCTTGCCAAAATAAGACTATGTTCAAGTTCAGCAGCTCTTTATATGAAGGGCACAATCGAAGGGAACTGGTGTCAAGGGAAACCATGAAAGCTAGGAGCAGAGTGGGGTTAAAATGATGGAGAACTTACAGGCACAATCTCTAAAGAACTCAAGAAGGAAAAGAGGAAGAAAAAGACATAATGAATTGCTAAACGAATGTGGAAAACTACTGATAAACTCACGTAAGATGAAGATCTTACCAGCTACTCCTTTACCAACCTTTCTCAATGAAGCTCACAACTTGAAACATTAGAGGCTTAGGTTGTAGAAGGAAACAAAGGAATCTAAGTAACATAATAAAAGAAGAAAAACCAGATATGATCTTTGTTCAGGAGACCAAATGTTCAATGGAGGAAATAAGAGAAATTCATAATAAATGGTTAATCAAGTATGAGTATTTACAGGTTAAGGCAATCAACTCGGCAGGTGGGCTTCTCACGTTGTGGGATCCACAAAAATTTGGAATCCTGGATGCTGAAGCATCCATGAACTATCTATCTTTGGTGTGCAGTCCTGTAGGTGATAAAGAGATATACATGATAACAAATGTTTATGGACCTCAGAAGCAAGCAGATAAACTCAAGCTTCTTATCTCCTTGGAAGATCTACGAGCACGATATCCCAATATGCCTTGGATAGTTGCAGGTGATTTCAATATGATAAGATCTCTTTCGGAAAAAAAGGAGGAACCAGACAGCTAGGCAGAGACTCTGAAGCCTTCCAAGATTTCATCATGAACATGGGACTAGTGGACACCGAGACAATAAATGGAACTTTCACGTGGAATAACAAAAGGGGAGGGGCTTCTCAAGTGGCTTCAAAACTTGATAGATTTATCGTTTCTGAGGATCTGCTCCTCACAGGACCAGCCATCACAACGTCCATTCTGCCCTTTGGGGGTTCGGATCATTTGCCAGTTCAGCTAGAAGCTACCTTTATGGGCACTCCAAGGAACAGGCCCTTCATATTTGAGAATGCCTGGCTCTCACACCCCAAATTCACCAGTAACATTGACAAATGGTGGAAAGAGGATCTGAATATTCAGGGCACTAAAATGTACATGCTCCAACAGAGACTGAAATATATTAAATCCAAACTTAAAGCTTGGAACAAAAAGGAATTTGGCGATATCCTCAAGGCTAGAATTGAGACTGAATAGAAACTCAAGGATATCAATCAGATCAATATCACAGAGGGCTTCAATGAAGAGAGGCAAAAGTTAACCAACTCTTTGCAGGAAGAATGGGAGGATCGATGCTTACAAGAGGAAACTTTCTGGAGACAGAAATATAGGATTCAATGGATCAAGGAGGGAGAAAGAAATACTAAGTTCTTCCACAAGTCCACTATGTTCCACAGGGCACATAATAGAATCACAAAGAATAAGGATTCTCAGGGGGTTAAGCTTGTCTCCCACAAGGACATGGAAGCAAATCTAGTACAACACTTCTCTAATATTGCAAAGGAGACAATGGAGGATAGATCTAGGTTCATTGATCAGTTCACCCAGTATATTCCCAAGTTGGTCACTAGAGAGGACAATCATAATCTCAATAGGCCAGTCTCGGAAGAGGAGGTCAGTGAGGTGATCAAGGAAATGCAAAGTGGAAAAGCACCAGGTCAGGATGGATTCAATGTTGATTTCTTCAAAGCATGTTGGGATACAGTCAAATAGGACATCCTCGAGGTTGTGGAGGACTCAAGAAAAAACAAAAAGGTTCTGAAAGCACTGAATGCTTCCTTCATAGCTTTAATCCCCAAAAAGGAAAATGATATGACTCCGAATGGAATTAGACCCATAGCCCTATGTAATGTGGTGTATAAAATCATCTCCAAAATGATAGCCAACAGACTCAAGCCCCTACTACCTACCCTCAACTCGGAAGAGCAAACAGGGTATGTGGAGGGACGACAAATTCTCAACAACATCATGCAAGCACATGAGGTGGTATACTCTCTCAAAAGCAACAAGCAAACAAGCATGATTATTCAGTTGGACATTGTGAAAGCCTATGACAAACTCAGCTAGTCTTATATTAGAGCTACTCTGAAAGCATATGGCTTTGACCAGAATTGGATAAGATGGGTTATGGCACTAGTCACCACAACCAGTTTTTCCATTCTGCTTAATGGAACTCCTTCAAATACCTTCACACCTTCAAGAGGGCTCAGACAAGGCAATCCGCTCTCCCCTTTCCTCTTTGTCCTCATGATGGAAGGGCTAGGCAGGGCAATCAAAGTGGCTAATGTTGAAGGTCGAATTAAGAGGATCAAGCTCACCTCGGATGGAGAGGCTAACACTCATCAACAATTTGTGGACGATACTATGCTGCAGGGCATACCCACTGTTAGGGAAGCTAGGGCAATCAAAGATATCTTAAAGAACTTTTCTATGGCAGCAGGTACAGAGGTAAGCCTAAACAAGTCCAAAGTTTTTTTCTTTAACACTAATATTGCTATACAGAGAAATATTACCAGGATTCTTGGTTTTCAAAAGGAACAGTTGCATTTGAAATATCTTGGCATTCCTCTTACTGATAAACCTCTCAGCAAGAAAATATGGGAACCAATTCTAAATAAACTTTAGGACAAAATCAGAAAATGGACATGCAGATCCTTAAACTTAGCAAGGCAACTTGTGCTCACACAGGCGGTCTTGCAGGCCATTCCCATTTTTATGTTTGCAACTATCCCTACTCCTCAAGGTATTAAGCAGCATATAAGGAACATTCAAAGGGACTTTCCGTGGGGTAGAGGGGAAGAAAAAAAGAAGAAGTGGGCTTTAGTTGCCTGGGACAAGCTCTGCAAGCCCAAAAGCCATGGTGGCTTAGGGCTGCATGATCCAGAAACTCTCAGTAAATTTTCAGGAACTAAGCTTTGGTGGTGATGGATCAAGGAGCCAAATGCCCCCTGGGTCAAGCCTTGGAAACAAAAGTACGCCAAGCACTGGCAGGAAAAGGATCTTATTAGAATGACAGGACAAATCAGGGGCTCACACATATGGAACCTTGCTTGGGAGAACAAAAGCATTGTTGAGCAGCATTGCTTTTGGGAAATCCGAGCAGGGGACCGAGCTCGATTCTAGGAGGACTGCTGGCAACAGGAACCCATCCTTAACAAGAATGACCTGGCAGCCCTCAAAAGAGACACAGACAACAAAGGCCTATTATTAGTAAAAGATTTCTGGGATCAAGGAAGGAACAATGATAAATGGAGGAAGTGGAAGGAACTAAGTTACAGTGATGAGAGTCCTTTGAAGGCCATGGCAGAGGCTCTCACCATGGACTTAAAGCACAGACGGATTCTGTTCTCCTCCTCACATGACCAATTAAGATGGGGGAAGAATAACGAAGGTAACTTTAACCTCAAATAGGAAAAACAAGTAATCACAGGATTCAACTTTGTAAATGCTGATAAAGTCTGGAAGGAGCTCTGGAAAACTCCTTATTGGATGAAAATAAAGTTATTTATCTGGCTTGTGCACCAAAGAAAGATACTAACTTGGGAAAATCTCCTAAAGAAAGGCTTCAATGGCCCTTCCAAATGTCACCTATGCGGCTCACATGAGGAAACGATTGAACACTTGCTCAACCTCTGCTCTTTTTCTGCGAAGGTGTGGGACTGGTGGCCTCAATCTTCAGACAAACCGACAGGGACAGTCTCAGCATATCCAACACTCTGAAAAACTGGAAGAAGAACTTCTCAGAGAATGAAATCATCAACAAAGCCTAGATGCTAGTACCAGGCTTTGTCATTTGGAATGTTTGGAAAGAACACAATAGGCGAATCTTCATAAATAAAGCTAGCGAGCCATATCACATAATCAATCAAATTCGAAAACAAATTAAAGAAACAATTAAGAGCCTTTTGAGGTCAATTCCCATGAATCCTCCTTTGCCTCACGAGGAGATTATTATTCTTAATTTGGGTCTTCAATCCATCAATCCTCAAGGAATAAGGAAGGAAGTGAGAACAATTAACATAGAGGCCAGTAGATGGCAGCCCCCTCCTAAGGGCTTCTTCAAAGTAAACATTGATGGAGCTTGTAAGGGCAATCTGGGGGAAGCTGGCTTTGGGGGTGCTATAAGAGATCCTCAGGGGCACACAAAATACATCTTCCATGGCCACTTGGAAAAGGGTACCAATAACATGGCTGAACTTCTGGCATTAGATCAATGGTTGGAGATCCTGGTGGAGGCAAATCTATAGAATGTTATCATTGAAGCAGATTCAGATTTGATTATAAGAGCAACCAAGAAGATTCACAATGGAACTTCGCCAGATAAAGTGTTGAAATACTGGAAGCTATTGCAGGTTTTTCACCATATCCACTCTCACTTGCAGACCCCTAAAACGATTAGATTTGTTCATGTTACAAGGAAGGAAAATATGATTGCAGATCGGTTGGCCAACGAAGGTGTGGCCAATAAGGACAGGGATTCTCGGCATGCTTGCGAGTTGTTACCTGAAGGGAAACTGTGAGAGGACTGTTTCATCCCGGTAGCCAAAGATTGGGATTTATGGATGAACAACGTTGATCGAAGGGATTCGGGAGATAGGAGTGAGGATGACATCACCTAATTCATCCAAGATTTTGGGATATGGTTGCTCTCCACAACTTTGTTCACTTTCAGATGAATGACAAAGGTTTCAAGTCGAGCAATGATATAGAACGAACGGCCTGGGTGTGTTTGGCTCAGCGGGTTTTTGTTGGCGACTCCAGGCGGAAGGCTTAGCAAGGTCTGTGGGAATGTTCCGGCTTTTCCGTGAAACCACGAACGCAATACCATAAGTGGTATTTCGCGTGGGACTTAAATGGCGTCTGGTATTTTGGTAGGTGCATGCGATTCTACTCAGCGGGTAACACGTGGCATCGAGAGGTGAGAGAAAACAACTCTCATCGCGTGGTTAATCTTCGCGTTTCTCGTCCAAGCAAAATCACCGATGACCATTGGATCGGGATTATGTATTCAATGACTGATATGGATCGGGCTTGTTGCCTTAGGGCTCTGGACCTGTTTCTATTTTTTGGATACAGTTTAGAGTTGAATGTGGGTCCATTTTACAAGGGGCAGTGGGGTCCACGGTGGGGGTATGGGCCCCGGGCTTTCTGCGAAAACCATGGACACAAAACCCGAAAACCGTATTTGGTATATCGTGCGGGACATGGCTAGTATCTGGTTTTGTGAATGTTGCATGCGATTCCACTCAGGGGGTAACACGTGGCAATGAGAGGGGAGAGAAAACCGCTCTCATCGCGCGGTTAACCTCTGTGCTTCTCATTTGTGTGATATCCTCGCTGGCCGTTGGATCGAGACTTTGCTTTCAATGGCTGGGATTGGTTGTGCTGGTTTCCTAATGGTGGGTCCCTTCGCTTGTTGGCCGTTGCATTGGGGTTATGTTTTCAATGGCGAGGATTGGTTCATGGCTGTTACCTGTGGGTTTCAAACTCGTTTTATTTAGTGGACTTTTTATTGTTGCCATCGGGTCTGTCTGGTGGATGCGGTAGGAACCACTTTATGCTGTTTATTAGAATCTTGTAAGCTTCGGTCCCTGGTTTTTTTCCACCCTTGCTATATGGGGCACTCTGTATATTATGTAATTTGATTAGATTAATAGAAGGTTACTTATAAAAAAAAGAAACTGTAAATTTATTACTGCTATAAATTTTATTATTGTTATTATTCAATTCCCAACTTGTCTACTGAAATTTAAATTTTGATAGGATATGGTCTCCTTCCATTTATTCCAATTTAAATATCCATATCCCCAAAGTGTCTTGTCAAATTTACTTGGGAGAAGATATGATCCTCTCCCATTTAATTACCAAATTATATATCTTTATCTTATCCCCAAAATGTCCTCTCAAATTTACTTGGGAGAAGATATGGTCCTCCCCAATTAATTACCAAATTAAATATCCATATCTTATCCCCAAAATGTCCTCTCAAATTTACTTAGGAGAAGATATGGTCCTCCCCAGTTAGTTACCAAACTAAATATCCATATCTTATCCCAAAAATATCCTCTCAAACTTACTTGGGAGAAGATATGGTAAGAAAATTCAAATGAAAGGATGAGGGGTAGTTATGACATTAATTATAGGTGGTTGAGGTGGAGGGGAGAAAGACGCATAAAAGGGGAAGGATGATGAGAGGAGGGCGGGGGGGGATCCTTGGTCTTGGTTTTGGTTTGGTTGTGGTTTTGGGAGGATGGTGGAGAAAAGAGAAGAGAGAGAATGAGAGTGTTTGTTGAACTCAGACACACTACATCTGGTTGGACTTGTGCTCGGAGGGCTAGGATACCTGTGGAGGTTCACTGGGCTAGGAAATACTTCCTAGTTGGCTAGGAGGTAAATCCAATCGAGTACTCAAGAGGAGCATCCCAACAGAGTGAGGAGCTTAATATCATCTCAACTAAGCTAGTGGAACATGTATTCCTCTGTTATTGATTACTTATGTAAATGGTTGCATTGAAATTCTTACTTATTTAATTTGTTGTAAAAGGATTTTAATGGTATATTATCATTAAATAAATGTTTAGATAGAAATAACTTATTTCCCATTTATTGTATTTAAAATTTGAGAAATTTAGTTGTTAATTAGAGGACCCTAGGATGGAGCCTCACACGCGATATCAAAGCCAAGTTTCAACTCTTTGGGAATTTAAAGGCCCTATGCACTTGCTTCAACATAATAAAATTCTTTGCTAGTATAAATTTAACAACCAAGTCATTGGTAGATGCTTGTATAACGTATCTATGTATCCAATAGAATTTCTCGTGCTATAATTTTTTTCTTTTGATGATTCAAACAATAAATGCATACTTTCTGGGTTCACTAACTGTGTGCATTCTCTAAATTCTCACATTTATCATATATGTCTATCAGTACATTTCCCATGTAAACATCTGATTCAAATCCAACTTTGCCATCTACATAGCAAAAATTTTACAATCTCTCTTGTTGAAACTGAAAACAATAACTAGATCATACTGTTGTTGCATTATCATTTTAGCAATCTTGAAAGTATCACTTTCTTCACCAGATTTCCCACATGTAGTCCCTTTTTCCACTTCTCATTTCTTTTGTTTCCATTATCAGAAGCAGCTCCAAGAGCATTCACTGCTTTCTGGGAACTATCTTATCGAAAAGTGCCTTTCTCATCTACCATCATGAACAAGCCATCTCCCTAAGAGGGGAAGAGATAGTGCTGCAAGGGTGTGGGCCGATAATCTGTATAAATAATGTGACAAGGTTGTTGGTGTACCTTTGCAATCCAATCAACAAACTCTTTTTCATTTGGTACCGTTGCAGAAAGAAATACAAATTGAAAATTTTGGGAGCCATTACAATGCTCTCTTCCCAAACCACACTCCTTTCTCTATCACGCATGTAATGTTCATTATCAAAGATTATCCAAGCAACTTCTTGCATAACCTCAGAACCCTTGTATTGCATGCTCCGTAAAATTTCAGTTGTCATCACCAAGCAAGATGTAGTTGCTCAACGCCTGATCCTTGCATTTCATAATAAAGTTCAAGTGTTTCCTTCCATAGTCCTTTCCTGCTATAAGCCCTTATAATTGCATTCCATAAGCAAACATTCTGTTTAAGCATTATGTCATACATATTGTGCGCATTCTTCCAGCTATCCCAAGTGCCATATAAAGTCACAAGTTTTGGTAACCAAAACTATGTTTTGTTGAAGTCGACAACGAGTAACTTCCGGTTACGGTCTGCAGTTTCTTCTGTGTCTGAAATGTGAAGAGAGTGTATATCATAAACCCCAAGGCCAATTCCAGCCCCATATTTCACACCCTCTTGGAAAAATCTGAGCGGGAATTCTCAATGGTAATGATATCGCCATCCATATCAATAATGGAATGAATGATGTCATTGAAGTTGGAGTAACACATGTGGGTGTGGATCTGAGTAGTATCCTTTACATCACAGTTGGTGATACAGAAACCATGAACAACCCATTCCAGGTAGTGAGCATGTTCTGCCTTACACAAAGGTGGTCCTTCGCTCAGGGCTGCCTCATTGATTTGGATCACCTGAATACCAGCTGCCTTCGAATCTTCAACCTCCTCTTTGATAGCTAGTGAAATTTGCATGCTGGTTTATGACCTGGGTTGATCATCTCTTACAAAGAACCATTGAAAATCAAGAACCTGTATGCATTTCAGATGGTCTTCCCTGTTGAGTAGACATGTCCAAATCTATAAGTTTGTGTTTCTCTCTATTTGAAGAATGCTTTTCTTTTTTAAGGACGTTGCCCCTTCCTTTGGCCGAAATCCAATACGCTTATGGGGTAGAGGACCACGTGAAACATGGCTATGTTTTGAGAAATGGCTTAGTTCTGATATGTTCTCTAAGTTAGTTTCCTCAACCTTGATTGCCTCTTGGATGCCTAAATCATCATTCTCTGCACCTACAAACATAGCTTCTCCTTCAGAATCATCGTTTGTTGAGTTTCTCTCTCCTTGGATGAAGGATATTGCCGAATTCAGATCAGGATGGAGAAGTGGACCACCCATTATCAGCCCCATATCCAGGAGCCCGCAAAGAATCCTCCTCCTTTCTAGCATGGTGGTGAAAAGATGCCATGTGAAGACATGAAAGAGAATAGGCATCTCGCCAAACAGGCTCAGCTGAATGCCATGGTGCTGAATGCAATTATTCCCAAGCCATATCATGAGCTGCCTCCACAGAATGAACATCCCCTGTTGTTGCAAACATGATTAAAGCAACATATGCAAAGCATCCTTCTTGACATACTTTATTCAACAGTTCATCTCTTTGGGCATCCAAAGGTAGCACAAGTAAAGGCCTTTCCATTGTCAGCACCACTAGAGAAATGCTTGAATCTGTAAGTTAGTTTAAAACAAATAATTGTGCAAAGTGCAGATTGATACAGATAAATAGATCAGCTCATCAGAGGTTATTGCATTAATATTTCAATAACAAAAGACTGCATAAAATAGCATTACAGTGGTTCTGATTGCTAGATTGTAGAAAAACTTACTTTTGAATCTTGAGGGCAGAACTTGTATCTAATTATTTGTCAATTTGCAAATGGTTTGCAAATTTTTGTAGTGATGTAACATTCATTTTCTATGTGTCTTTCCATCCAATCATCTACTTTCACTTTTCATAGACCTTTCTGATTGTAAACCAAAGATCTAGTGAAGTTTAGCTACTACAATATCCTTAAAAAAAAAATATCACACTGGACCTTGTGTCACTTACCATTGAATAAATACCCAGAGGCCAACTAAAGAGAACATATGATGTCCACTAGGTTCACGTGTTTTAATTTAAACTACCAAAGAAACATACAAAGGAAAGAAGGTTTACCTCATTAAATAGGAACTTTTCAAAGTCATGCTTGGACAAAAGGTTGTTTATAATACGGGTGAGATTATTCTAAACATTAAACTATTGTAAATCGATTCCAAACACCAAAATTCCAAAAATGAGAATTGGTAATGGGACTTGCTTTCATATTACTTGTATCTTCTTACCCTGGAAATACATAATTAGTAAATATCCTCCTATTTCTCTTTATCGATCATTCGTGTTCTCCTCATTTCTTATTGAGTGGTCTCTCAACAATTATAACACAAACGAATTAGTAGCTTTGTATATAGTAGCACATGATCAGGATTAAACATAACTGTAGACAATTGATATAAGAATGATTTAAAAAAAATAAAAAAAAATGAAATGTTGAAATGACCATCATCAAAACTTCCATGTAGTTAGAAGTCGATATTAGCTGCACTTGATCTTTATGGTCAATTTCATGCTATAGAGTTCACATCGACTTAGATCACAATGTGAAGCTCCATTTGTTTGTCATATTTATTATTATTTATATTAAAGTTATAAATAATAATTATAATCAGTTTATATTAATTTTAAATAGAAATTTCCAATGTTTTTTAAATAACCAAAAAATATTATTATTAATTAATATTGT
>APFE030031554.1:182016-207522 GCA_000404065.3 Pinus taeda
TGATGGAAATATTTTATGTATGACCTAATGTATGACTTACTTGGTGATGATTTATCTAGTGCATGACTTATTAGAGTTATTGTTGTTTCATGTATGGCTTAAGTGGATATGATTTATTTAATGAATGACTTAGTGAAATTATGATTTATTTACTGTATGAACTACAAAATTGACACGTGGATACTAATAACATGGTGTTTAAGCTCACTTATCTATATATATCTTGTTGTTATATATATGCATGAATGAGAACTAACCCATAGATTGGAAAGAAATATATGATAGCCAAGATCTACTCTTCCATTGGGGAAGGTCGAGATATCTAATGAGGAAAGGTATGATGTACATTGTTCTATTACGTTTTGTATCTATTGGATATGCACTCTTATGACATGGGTAAAATGTAAATGGCAGGTGACAAGACTACCTGACTGGATTATTCGATGACAAGTATCCAACCAACGTTGTAGTGTGGTCCATATTAGGGCATTGACCCTAGTTGTAAGGAGGGGTGGGAGGTATTTCCCACTGTGTAACCTCCAAACTTGGAAATCATGGGAGGGCAGTGGTGGACATGCTCCCCTAGACGTGTGATGACTATTGCCAGTTTCCTGCTAGGGAAGTTAGGTCGATATAGTCGATGCTTCCATCATATTGGTTTTATTAGTGGTTAGATTGGTATAGCCGATGCCATAGTATATAGCAGTAGAGGATGGATAGGGTGGGAATGGAAGTAGGTTAGGAAGGAAAGGAGGATATAGATTAGTTGGAGACTCTTGATGGGACATGATGTCATTGTCGGACTTATCAAATTTTACTACTATAACTCTCTCCCTATTTTGATATGCCTTATTGTCAAACTGCTTCGAACTCCTTGTATCTTTTCCACTCTAACTTCGAGACGAAATTTTCTGAAGGAGGAGTGTATGTAATGCCCTACTTAATCTTATCATGCAAATTTTATTAGTGTTTAAATTACCTGAAAATATTGACTTATAATTATCAAGAAATATTGGTACATACCTACATTGGTGAAACTGTAAATTTATTACGGATATAAAGTTTATTATCGTTATTATTCAATTCCCAACTTGTCAACTCAAATTTAAATTTTGATAGGATATGGTCTCCTTCCATTTATTCCAATTTAAATATCCATATCTCCAAAATGTCCTCTCAAATTTACTTGGGAGAAGATATGGTCCTCTCCCATTTAATTACCAAATTATATATCCTTATCTTATCCCCAAAATGTCCTCTTAAATTTACTTGGGGGAAGATATGGTCCTCCCCAATTAACTACCAAATTAAATATCCATATCTTATCCCCAAAATGTTTTCTCAAATTTACTTGGGAGAATATATGGTAAGAAAATTCAAATGAAAGGATGAGGAGGTAGTTATGATATTAATGATAGGTAGTTGAGGTGGAGGGGAGAAAGAGACATAAAAGGGGAAGGATGATGAGAGGAGGGGGGGATCCTTGGTCTTGGTTTTGGTTGTGGTTTTGGAGGAATTTTTTTTGGGAGGAAAGTGGAGAAAATAGAAGGGAGAGAAGGACAATGTTTGTTGAACTCAGACACACTACATCTGGTTGGACTTGGGCTCAGAGGGCCAGGGAATCTATGGAGGTTTCCTGGGCTAGGAAATACTTCCTAGTTGGCTGGGAGGTAAATCCAGTCGGGTAGTCAAGAGGAACATCCCAATAGAGTTAGGAGCTCAAGAGCATCTCAAATAAGTTATTGGAATAAGTATTCATTTGCTATTGATTACTTATGTAAATGGTTGCAATGAAATTCTTACTTATTTAATTTGTGGTAAATGAATTTTAATGGTATCTTATCATCAAATAAATGTTTAGATAGAAATAAGTTATTTCCCATTTATTGTATTTAAAATTTGAGAAATTTAGTTTTTAATTAGAGGACCCTAGGATGGAGCCTCACAATATTCATTGAGACATTCCAGAAACATCTTCGTTACAAATCCTAATTTCACTTGAGGCATTTTTTTTTTCTTTAGACAATTCATAAATGTAAATAGCTACAGCCATTGAAGCATTATGGAAAAGAGTTTGCAAGCATACAATATACAACAGTTCAGCCATTTTGTCAACCACTTGGCGGCCATCATCTCTTAAGATAATTTTGACAACCATTAGCAACATGAATATAACATTCTTACTCAAACTAATTAACTCATAAAATTCATAAATTAAAACTTCAAATATTGGCATATTAAAACATAAACTAAATGATGTGGTCTTGATGAACCACACATGTTGGTTCGAAATGCGTCGGCCAAGAATTTCTATTATGTGATGTCTACCGAAAGACTTTTCTTAAAACTAAATCATCTTAATCCTTCACCAAACCTCGACAATAGGCACACACAATTAGTAGAGTAATCTACAAAATTGCCTAGATTTATGATCTGAGTTCTGAAAAGTGTTTTTTTAATCATATGAGGGGTTATATGGCCATTAGGCATGGATAACCCCCAATGTTGGGTTGAATCGCAACCAAAACGCCTAGGGATTTGATTCATGAAAACAACAAAAATTTAGATCCTTAATGTCTCGTTTATGACTTTTTTCAAACACATGGAATGCAAACTTTCATCTATATCTCTACATGAGGAAATACAACCCAGATTTATGCTACTAATATACGTTCATTAAATTCATACATTTCTAAATCCATCATATGAGTTCTTGAAACATTTTAGAACCCATAAGCTAATTCCTTTGACATTATTTGACAAGCTTATTGTAGCCATTGCTAAAATTTGATAAACACATGGTAGCCCTGAATGCTACAACCATTAAGGCTTTCTGTCAAAATTCTAATAGTACTATAACAAAATCCTGAATTACAAAACATTGAATTATTGATAAGAATATGAAACATAAACCATAACTGAAATTTACCTCAAACTTACCTCAAGCATTTGATCTTGCAAACCATATTTTAGCTGCCATTATTTTTTTTTCATTTTCTTTTAAGAGTTGATTATGTAATTCCTCAAGGTATATTTTGGGTACATGTCTATTTTCTTACTTCTCTTGTAAGTTGCAAGTTAGCACTTATTCATGCATTAATTATTTATAGCATTACTCATTCATGGATTTTGTCAAACACTTTGAAAAATATTCTGAAACCTTTTCTAAAACATGCATTTAATTACCTGAAACAAAACCATAACTCATGAAATTCTTACCCAAGTCCTTTGGAATTTCTTTATTGCAATTACCTTCAGCAACATTTGGCTTTCCTTTCTCAAATTCTGAAGAGATATTCAACTCTAATCGCTGAGAATATGATCCATCTTTGATCCCTTAACCAACTCATTTGAACCATATGGTTTTCCACCCAACCATATCTAGCGAGAACTTCTCCCCCTAGAACCCACGAGTTGTAAGAGCTCACAAGCAATACCAAAATATAGTAGTAGAGAGAGATATGCAAGGCGAGTTGAGGAAGATAAGTTTCACTTCTTCCCAATACCACTCATGGTCAGCTCCACCAGGTAGAGATATTTAGTAATTTAGTGTAGATATTTCAAATTCCTTTAGAAAGCAATTGACTACTCTCCAAGTCTCTCCCTATCCTAATTTTTTGTTTTAATCTCTCCAACTCTTGGTATCACAATGCACTCCCTGAAGTGAGAATACATGAGACACATATGCAGGAGAAGCAACAAATTCTTGTCATAAAGGAGGAGTAATATGCATGCCTTGTATTCCATTTAGAGGAGTGTAACTCATGCCATTAAGGAGAGGTATGCACGTCTTAGTTAAGGAGAGTGTAACATATGCATTAAAGAGAGCGTAAGAGGAATCGTTTATGACATGTCTTTAATGAGTGCAAGAGGAATATGACATTCTTTGATGAGTGCGTAAAAGAGAGTGTGATGTATTATTCAAAGAGAGAGAGAGAGAGTTACATAGAGCCATGAGAATCATCAAGGAGAGAGGTGTGAAGTGATTGAGGAGATGAAGGTGACTTGTAATTCCCTTTTAATATTAATATCATAGTCTCATAAAAGATAATATTAATATTAATAATATTGAGGATTAATTCAAGATTTATATATTAGGATTGATTAATGATAAGTTAAGTGATTTTCCTTCAATTATAGTTGATTACCCATTTATCGAAGGTGATTTATTATTTTTGGAAAGTCATACTTGAGATGCTAGACATGACTTTCTATTTTTAGAAAATCACTCCAAAATTATCAGAAAAGGAATTTTATTAACGAAATTCATCCATGAGCTGCCCATGAGTGGTGTTTTTCTTTCGGAGAATAAGGATTCTACATCCCTATTGCATACATCTTCGTGCCTTAGTAGATTGAGGACTCCTCGCCCTGATCTTCTCCAAGGATCCAAGATTCGACACCTTGATGTTTTAATTATTTAGGACTTTGCCTCTCAATCCTTTTATTATAGATCCAAGACTCCACATCTTTATCTTTAATGGATTTAGGACTCGACGTTGTAATACTTTTAATATAGATCCAAGAATCCATGTTTTTATCTTTCATGGATTTAGGACTCCGTGCCCTAATTTCCATGGCTTATCATCTACTCTACTTTGAAACATCGCGCTTCATCTTAAGGTACTAATTATGAGATCATACCCATCTAATGGTTC
The DNA here is from genome assembly GCA_000404065.3 of Pinus taeda. Classification (NCBI taxonomy): domain Eukaryota; kingdom Viridiplantae; phylum Streptophyta; class Pinopsida; order Pinales; family Pinaceae; genus Pinus; species Pinus taeda. The sequence continues at coordinate 186,675 of APFE030031554.1, forward strand.
ACTGGTAAGGCCTTGTTGCAAGACCTACTCACATCATAATCTCATAGATCAAAGGAATCAAATGAATTTCATAATTAACTTATTCACATTTTACCAAAGATTGTGCATGACTTCTACAGTGAATTTGGTTATGGAGAAATTACTTCCACAACCATTTATAATTTGAACATCCTTGCTTGCAAATAACCACATCCCCTGTCATATCCTGCTCAATACAAGAGTAAGCATATATAATCATTAAAATCATGTATCATGACTTCTAGAGTCATTTATAGTTTGAGCATCCTTATTTGCTAAAAACCATATCCCCTGCAACATCTTGCTCAATACAATAATAAGCATATATCATCATACAAATCATGTATCGTGATTTCCATAGTCATTTATAATTTGAGCATCCTTGTTTGCAAATAACCAAGTCCCTTGCCACATACTGCTTAATACAAGATTATGCCTATATAATCATACAAATCATATATCATCCATAAATCATAATGAACCACATGTTCCACATAACCATGATCATCCATGGATCTATGTGTCTCAATATTGGATCACCATCCATGTCATACACCTATGTCTAAATTAGGATACGAAAAGAGAAAACATTGATAATATGCTCTTAACCAAATTCAGTTCTTATACACACAACAATAGATATTATCATAAGCACATAGCAACTAAGTGATCCAAACTAGGTATGTATCATATAAGCATATACATAAGTATGGCTTGCACAATCTTATATAATTACATCAAAATCACCCTCTCTAAGTGTCACAAAACTAACCTTGCCAAGGTGGCACACAACACTCTCCACCTCTTGGATTAAACTTCGCCCCAATTTTTATTATAGTTGTGATATATATATATATATATATATATATATATATATATATATATATATATATAATTATACTGGCTTGCATAATCTTATATAATTAATCAAAATCACCCCTCTCTAATGTGTCACAAAACTACCTTGCCAAGGTGGGTAAAGACATACTCCCCCTCTTGGATTAAACTTCACCCCAAGTTTTATATGTTGTGATATATATATATATATATATATATATATATATATATATATATATATTATATATATATATATATATATAAAGTTCCAATCAAGTTGTTTGTGAAGACAAAACATGCCATTATTAATCAAGTACCATGTATATTTATGCCATACATATATTTTTACATACACCAAAATATATACTATATCAAAACAATCATCTAAACAAGCATATTATATCTAGGTACTATTATCTATAAATGATATAACATATATAACATCTATTCATATAAAGGACAATGGTCTCATATTACACATGATTGTCTTTTCCCTATGTAATGTATTAAGAATTCAATAATCTATCATGTCTCATTCTCTTGGGTTCTATAGAAAAATTGAGCTTGCTAACTCACAAACAACTCCCACATTAGTTGTATAAACAATAATGATGGTCCATTCCATCACACAAACAAATTTGCATACAAGAAGCATCAAATTATCCACATACAATTTCCATTGAAACTATGCAACAAAACATGTTATATATATAACCCACTCTTACATCCCACTTGATTTATGTCTTCTCAATCCAAGTTTTCCCTTTTTCATTTCATAAGACATCCCTACAATCAAAATCTTTAGGATCTACCTACAATTTTTACTAGATATTTACTCTTTAGGAAAAAAAATCACAAGTTGAGGTTTTTAAACTAACAAGCTAAGGTTCCATACAATCCTATTGACCCACTTTTGCATTATAGGCCATTCCTTAGTTCCCATAATCTTCATGATTATTCACTTCTCTTACATGAGAATCAATTATGAATGATATGTTAGAAGATCTTCATCCAAAAACCAATTTACCATATATATATATTTTTTTTCATGTTTGTAATCAAGAATAACTCTCATAATTATGCAAATACGATATCTATATTATTGAATCTATCTTGATAATTGCAAGTCGTCCTATTTTCTAACTATAAAATTGCTCATGATTTCTATTCAACAATTAATTAATTCATTTGGTTTAAGGTCTTATTCCTTACTATTAATACATACATAAAAACAAGCCATGGAAATAATACACTTTTCAAATATGAACATTTAGCCTGTCACAAGGGCATTTCTAAACTAAAGTTAAGGTTTTTTGTTTGTTTCTTTGTTTGTTTAAGGAGAATTACCACCCTCTCAAAGATTACAACCTTTTGTAGGACTTCTCATACAACTATATATCCAAGCACAAAATTCCTAAATCCAACAATGTTTTCCATTCCACATATAATACAATCATCTTAGGTTTCTAAATCATGCAGCAATCAAAATGTGATCTCTCTTTCCTTCAATTTCTCCCTCAAAAAATGTCACAAGCACATATTCTTGTAAAACAAGAACTCAAATAAGCTTTTCATTAATCACATACATTTTTCCTTTAATTTCAAATAAGACAAAGTTCTCACCACAAAACATGTTTATCTTATAAACATGTTATTCTCTTAACAATTTACAAGTTAATCAAATTTCAAGAAAGCAGTTCACCAAGTTCATAAACAATATGAACCTTGACTTGATTGCCTAACTAACAATAGTTTAGATAAGTTCATGAGTTCAATCATCATAATTTCTCTAATTAAAATAGTTTAAATAGAATTCAACCAATATGCAATTGATAAAAATATTAAGGAGACTATTATGGCTTTCCTAGATCTAATTTGTCTTAAGCCAATGGAAAAGATATTTCATCAACTTATCACAATAATATTTTTCTACATTTCAAGAATTTGAAAGTCAATTTAATTCTACTTAAATCCAATACATACAAAAGAATTACAATACTAGAGGATAGATTCTTGATTCACACTTGATTCCATATATCAAAATCAATTATTCCAAACATCCTAAACCACTTAATGGTGTTCACTATACCAATATTAGTGTCTTCATTTGTAATAAAATGAAAATAATGGATTTAAATCTTAGGCAAATTCATGTTACGAACCTCTATCTATTTAACTTTAATGACACACAATCATTCCTCCTTAATTGTGTCTATGAGATTTCATCAAAATAATTTGTTCAGTCTAACGAGAAGAATTACTTAGTTCATAGATATATGTTAGTATGGATTCCACACCCATACCTTACCTGATGGATATACGCTAGTATGGATTCCACACCCATACATTAGTTCATAAATATATGCTAGTATGGATTCTACACCCATACATAACTTAAGGAAAACATAACCTTCAAGTGTTCCTTAAAATAGCTTCCACAACCCTTCATGCACCAGTCATTTAAGTCTCTTGTTTATTAGGAAGGTCATACCTCAACCTAGTAAATGAATAATTTCAAATTATTTTATGCATAATGTCAACCCAAACTACACAAATTCATGTCAAATAAATCATAGGAATTCCATTCTTACTCATTAAAAATGTATCCCCAAATCATATTTTAACACATCAAATTAATGCACATATGTTACTCTTGAACCTACTTTCATAATTAAAAGTGACATCCTTCAAGGTAGCTTCCCTTAAGTTTCCATTAGTGTAGGTAAGAAAAGAGTCAAAATTAACATGGCGAACTCAATCATCATGTTAATTGAATCTTGGCCTTACATTTGTTACACATTACCAAAGCATACACACCAATGTCATCATAATATAGTTTATATTAGGCCAAAAATTTTCTTGGTAGATACAATTACAGCTAGTAAAGATGGCTAATAGGCCCATATCACATTAATAATGGTGCATTAAATATATATATGCAACCACGCATCCGATCCACATATCTCACTCACCCATTGACGATCAAGTCATTCACATGCTTGGGTTTAACCCCAACTTCTCAAGCACATCCTTTCCCAACATGTCTTTAAGTCCTTTATCATATTTTTAATAATTTGTCTTAACAAAAATATAAAAGAACATAAGAAGGCAATCTTTTTCTTTCATGAGTTTCTAAATGACATAATAATAATAATAATATCCTTTATGCAACCAATATTCTTCCACGTCAACATACACAATGATTCAATATGTATGCAAAATCAACATTCATGCATCAACCTACAAGAAAGCATGTTGGCCCATTAGGCCCTAGTGTTTTAACTTGACTCTTATACCATATGTAAGGTCCCACCTTACCAACCATCAATAATATAGAGAAGTGTTGGACACTAAGACTCAAAATGCAATATTTTTTTTTTTTTTTTCCAAATCCCAAGACAAGCCCAAAGCCAACGTCTCACTCAAACCCCAAAGCCAAACTACCAAACAACAACCATCACTTGATCCTCAACCTCAAAAACCATATTTAAGGAAAGAGTCTTTAGTGAGATGATTAAATATCAAACTTTACGAGCCACAATTTCCAACAAGCTAATAGTTACTTCTATTGCAATTAAATGTGTTCAATAGTAACTAATTTGATTTGATTTTAAATAACATGCTTATGAATTCTTTACTTAAAAGGAAAAATCAACTTCTATATGAGTGGTATCCAATAATTATGAATTAAATTTGACTTTACAACAATTACAACAAATCACTTACCCAAATTTGACTTTATCAACCTGAATTTTAACTCAATGGTATTATCACGCATATTCATTAAGACATTCCATAAACATCTTGGTCACAAATCCTAATTTCACTTAGGCTTTTTTTTTGCAGACAATTCATAAATGTAAATAGCTACAATAATTGAAGCATTATGGAAAACAATTTGCAAGCATACAATATACAATGGTCGAGGCATTTTGTCCACTACTTAGTGGCCATCATCTCTTAAGGCAATTTTGATAACCATTAGCAACATGAATATAATATTCTTACTCTAAGCTATTTAACTCATAAAATTCATAAATTAAAACTTCAAATATTGGCATATTAAAACATAAACTAAATCATCTTACTCCTTCACCAAAACTCAACAATAGGCACACACAGTTAGCAACAATGATCTTCAAAATCGCCGAGATCTACAATCTGGGTTTTGAAAAGTGTTGTTTTAGAATCAAATGAGGGGTTACAGGGCCATTAGGCACAGATACCCCATGATGTTGGGCTGAATCGCAACCAAAACACCTAGGGATGTGATTCTTTAAAACAACAAAATTTTAGATCCTTAATGTCTCATTTACGACTTTTATCAAACACATGGAATGCAAACTTTCATCTACAACTCTACATGAGGAAATACAACCTAGAGTTATGCTACTAATATACGTTCATTAAATTCATACATTTCTAAATCTACCATATGAGTTCTTGAAACATTTTACCACCCACAAGCTAATTCCTTGACATTATTTGACAAGCTTATTGTAGCCATTGCTACAATTTGATAAACACATGGCAGCCCTGAATGCTACAACCATTAAGGCTTTCTGTCAAAATTCTAATAGTACTATAACAAAAAATTGAATCACAAAAACATTGAATTATTGATAAGAATATGAAACATAAGCCATAATTGAAATTTACCCCAAACTTACCTCAAGCCTTTGATCTTCCAAACCATATTATAGTTGCCATTATTTTTTGAACATTTTTTAAGGGTTGATTCTGTAATTCCTCCAAGTATATGTTGGGTACATGTATCTTTTCTTACTTCTATTGTAAGTTGCAAGTTAGAACTTATTCATACATAAATAAATTGAGAAGATTACTCATTCATGGATTTTGTCAAACACTTTGCAAAATATTCTGAAACATTTTCTAAAACATGCATCTAATTATTTGAAACAAAACCATAACTCATGAAATTCTTACCCAAGTCCTTTGGAATTTCTTTATTGTAATTACCTTCAACAATATTTGGATTTCCTTTCTCAAATTCTGAAGAGATAGTCAACTCCAATTGTTGAGAATATGATCCATCTTTGTTCCCTTAACCAACTCATTTGAACCATCTAGTTTTCCACCCAACCATATCCAGGGAGAACTCCTCCCCCTAGAACCCCCGAGCTGTAAGAGCTCACAAGCAGTACCAAAATATAGCAGTAGAGAGAGATATACAAGGAAAGTTGAGAAATATAAGTTTCACTTCTTCGCAATAACACTCATCATCAGCTCCACGAGGTAGAGATACTTAGTAATTTAGTTTAGGAATTTCAAATTCCTTTCGAAAGCAATTGGCTACTCTCCAAGTCTCTCCCTCTCCTACTTTTTTTTTTGTTGTTGTTGTTGAAATCTCCCCAACTCTTGGTATCATAATGCACTCCCCCAAGTGAGAATACATGAGACACATATATAGGAGGAGCAATAAATTCTTGTCATAAAGGAGGAGTAATATGCATCCCTTGTATTCCATTTAGAGGAGTGTAACTCATGCCATTAAGGAGTGGTATGCATGCATTAGTTAAGGAGAGTGTAACATATGCATTAAAGAGAGCATAAGAGGAATCATTTATGACATATCTTTAATGAGTGTAAGAGGAATATGCCATTCTTTGATGAGTGCATAAAAGAGAGTGTAATGTATTATTCAAAGAGAGAGAGAGTCACTTAGAGCTATGAGAATCATCAAGGAGAGAGGTGTGAAGTGATTGAGGAGATTAAGGTGACTTGTAATTCACTTTTAATAATAATATCATAGTCTCATAAAAGATAATAATAAGATTAATAATATTGAGTATGAAGTCAATATTGAACTATTAGGATTAAGTTAAGTGATTTTCCTTCAACTATACTTGATTATCCATTGATTGAAGGTGATTTATTATTTTTGTAAAGTCATACTTGAGATGCTAGAGATGACTTTTTATCTTTATAAAGTCACTCCAGAATTGTCAGAAATGAGATTTTATTAACGAAATTCATCCATGAGCTACCCATGAGTGGTATTTTTATGCATCCCTATTGCATACATCTTTGTGCCTTAGCAAATTGAGGACTTCACACCTTGATCTACTCCAAGGATCCAAGATTCCACACCTTGATTTTTTAAATATTTAGGACTCTACGTCCCAATCCTTTTATTATAGATCCAAGACTCCACGTCTTTATCTTTCATGGATTTAGGACTCTGCGCCCTTATCCTTTTAATATAAATCCAAGAATCCATGTCTTTATCTTTCATGGATTTAGGATTTTGCACCCTAATTTCCATGGCTTATCATCTACTCTACTTTGAAACTCCGCGCTTACCTTAAGGTACTGATTGTGAGCTCATACTCATTTGATGGTTCGTTGGTAAGGCCTTGTTCCAAGACCTAGACACATCACAATCTCATAGATTAGAGGAATCAAATGAAGTCCATAATTAACTTATTCACATTTTACCAAAGATTGTGCATGACTTCCAGAGTCAATTTGGTTATGGAGAAATGACTTCCGCAACCATTTATAATTTGAACATCCTTGTTTACAAATAACCACGTCCCCTCTCACATCCTTCTCAATACAAGATTAAGCATATATAGTCATAAAAATCATGTATCATGACTTCCACAGTCATATATAATTTGAGCATCCTTGTTTGCAAATAACCATGTCCGCTGCCACATCTTGATCAATACAATAATAAGCATATATAGTCATAAAAATCATGTATCATGACTTCCACAGTCATTTATAATTTGAGCATCATTATTTTCAAATAACCATGTCCCATGCCTGATCCAAAATGGATCTTGGATAGACTTCTAAGTCTAAAGTTTTCCTCACAGAGGAAAATTAAAGTCCAAGGATGCTCTTGGAAATAGTCCCATTGCAGAGATATTTTTCATTCTGAATCTACTGCAACTTGAATGGGCTAAAACGGACTTTGGAAGATGAAGTTATCGCAAAAAGAAGCTTGCCTTTGTTCCTTTGAAAAGGAGGCAAATTCTTCCAAAAATGGCATAAAAGGCCTTATAAAGGAAAATCGCATCGGAAGGGTTAAGTAGAGGACTTAAGGCAAGGCTGGAAGGAACCCCCGACTATGATCTCTAACTATCGCATCAGAGGTAGGTCTTCGCCCGATATCGAGACCCCATGCATAGCGACATTCAACTGGGAAATATGCGATATGCAATGGAGCGATTGCGATATCAACGTCGGCGGATCGGCGTCGGCATATGCCATGGTATAAGCGAAGAACCCCTGGGCCGTAGCGAATGTGATATGCCGATAGCGACGTGCCATCTCAACCATCAGATCGGGAAAAGGGATCAATGGTTAGGATTTAATCAGCGGTCGGGAGATCGATGATCCTCGATACAAAGCGCTGTTGGGATAGCGACATGTGATGCGATAGTGACCGTCCGATCAAGGAGAAGAGCAACGGTCAGGATTTGATCATCGATCCCCGATACCAGGGCCAATGTGATTGCGATTGTGATAAGTGATAAAGGGCCATACCCGCTGGGTTTATAGACTCGATTTCATGAATTTTGAAATCCGGGAATTCAGGATTTCTGTGTATTCCCATGTATTGAGGTTTTTAGACCTCTCACCTATAAGATTGCGATATGCCAATGAAAGGCAGATCCGATAGGGTTTATAGGGGTGATTTCATAGAATTTGAAGTCCAAATTTCGCGCCCAATAGTGTATTTCCAGTAAAACTCTGTGTATTGGAATTTTGTTCCATTTTCGGGTTTTTCCTGAAGGAAGGCCCCGATTCCTTTGTAACTGCCCCTGATCATTGTGCAACGCTACAAGCGGGCGTTTTATAGACAATGATGCATTTGTAACACAGAGAGAGCCACAGAGCCACAAATCCAGATGGCTAATCGAAGAGACAAGGAGCAAAAGAAGCCATAGAGCCGCAGAGGAATGATTACACGCATAGAAACGACTGGGGAAGCCGTAGAGCCGAAAGGATGCCTCAATAAAGCCAGAGAGATCAATTGACAAGGTAGTGGGAAGCTGGAAGTGTAGAGCAGCTGAGGGAGTTTTTGGGAGTCGCTTGGAGGTCGAGCGAAAAACCAGAGAGAGCTAAAAGTTACTGAAAAGGGTCACTGGAAGGTCGCTGAAGAGTCGCTTGGAGGTCAAGTGAATTACAAAGGCACACAGAGGTTGAGATAGAGCTCAGAGAAGCCAAGAGCCAGAGCCAAGAGCTAGAGCTAGAGCTAGAGCTAGAGCCAGAGCTGAGAGTCAGAACGAGAGCCAGAGCTAGAAAGCCGGAGAGTTTCAGAGCCAGGGATAAGATGGTGTTCTAAGCCCATTGTGTTCAATGTAAACTAGTGGAGTTGAGCATGGAGCTTGTAAAAGGACTTATACCATAATCCCAGAGAGCCTAGTCAAGTTGACTAGAGCTCAAGGAGACGTAGCCCAAGAGTTTTGGGTGAACTCCATATTATATTGCTATTTTGTGTGCTTGTTTTATTGTTGCAGTATTTACTGTTACATGTATTTACATATAAGCATAAACAACAAAAATTAAGGCATTTGATCAGTTAAAAATAAACATAAGCGTACACCTATTCTCAAGCACATTATTAATTCCGCAATTGGTTAATCATAAGGTCTTGGGAACATTTAAGCTTTGGAAGTGGGAGAGGCTCTTGTAAGCTTGAAAAGAAGCCTTTAGTGCCCCATTTTCAGATCATGTGGTATCAGAGCCTGAGATTGATTAACCACACCTTCAAAGAAGGTGATATCAAAGCTGGTTATACCAAAGCAAATGGTATCAGATCAAAATCCTTAATTGACAGAGCAAAGATTGCTTGTCTGAAAGGTGTTTAAACAATCAGAAGTTGATTGTATGCTTGTTTGCAGATTGACTATTGTTTGAGTTTGCAGAGGTAAAGAGAAAGCTATTGTTAGCTAAGTCCAGGAGAGGACAAGAAGGAATAAGGGCTGAAGGCATTATTCTCATCCCAAAGGACCTCAAGGCAATCCTTGAAGCACAAGAGGTTTGTTGCAAAAGGTTGCTTGAATAATCTCTTTATTAATCTTGTTTGAAGTTATTTTGTTCATTTTGATAATGACAACTTCTACAAGTGAGTCCTCAAATTCATCTTTCATCACAAGATTCTTTGATGAAGACATGAAGCAAGACTTGTTCCTGATGATGGAGAAGGTGAGAGAAATGTATGAGGATGGAAGGAAGAGAAACACACTTAGAGAGCAGTTGAATTCCGTGGAGGAAGAGAAGTAGTTGCTTTCCGAAAAATTGCAGGAAATGGAGAGGCAAATTCATATTGCAAATATGAACCTAAAAAATGATGCATGAGTTGGAGACACAACTCTTTGTTGCCAAAGAAGCCTTGGTCAAGTATCAACATGAAGAAGAGGTAAATCATTCCAGTTTTTCTTCAAATTCTTGTAAGAATGCTTATATTGGTTCTTTTGAAAAGCATACCAGAGGCATAGGTTCCAAGCTAATGTCCAAGATGGGCTATGAGGGAAAAGGATTGGGTAAACATACACAGGATATTGTTGAGCCAATAATGGTTGAGGAAAGGCCTAAGTATTTGGGTCTTGGCTATGGACAGTCTTATGGAGAAAGTTCCAAAGCTGCATGAAGGCCATTGAAACAGTTCCAAGAAGGAGTTTCATTTCAATTCTTCTACCTCAAGATTGTGAAGATTGTATTCTTGGGGGATGTAATGGTGTGAAGCATACCTTGTAGAAATAAGGTGTATATCGGCATACACTTGAACCAGAGAGTTGTGGAAACTCTGACAGCCTTGAAGAGATTGATGGTGTTCCAAGGGGAGCCACTTATTCATTCAATTCACCTCCTCATGAAGGCAATAAAGGTAAAAAATAAAGGTATAAATATGGTTCTAACCATATTCCTTTTGATTATGCAAAGCATGGTAAATTTCCATATAACATGGGAAAAGAATTGCATGTTACTTTTTTGGTTTGGATAACCATAATGTTTCTAGATGTTGGAAGAGAATGGCCACACACAGGAAAATTTTGAAGGAAAGGACGCAAGAAGCCAAAGGTCCATTGGACAAGGCAAATCATGTTGTCAAGAGGATGCACGTGTTGCACCTACTGCCATAAGCAAGGACATCTTGCTGAAAAGTGTTGGACTCTGAATCCAACAACGCTTCCACAAAAGCTGAAGAAGGTGGAAAGAGAAGATGGCAGAAATGAAAAGGAAGTTTCCATGGATGATCTGTTTCAAGATGATTCACATGTTGGTGCTGATGTGTAGACAAAGGAAAGACCTTTGAAATGGATTGGTAAGAAATGGATAGAGTTCTTATCCAAATAAGATTGCATGTCTATTAATGCCTTTCTTTTTTAATGGGATGCAAGTTGCAGGTTTTTAACATGAAGGTGAATGGAAAAAGTTGAGTAGAAGACTCACTTTGTTGTTGCAACATTATGTTCATTTTAGCTTCGAAAGTATAGTGTGCTTAAGCGAAAGTTGAAGGATGAACTGCATGCATGAGAATGATGTGCATGAACACAGGGATGTTGATGTTTTCCTTGTATTTGAACATGCATGTGTAATTGACTTGAAGGGTTGACTGCTTTGTTGTAAACATGCATGCAATACTGACTTGGGAAAAGTTGATTTGGTCTCCAAGATGGAGATAATGATGAAGTGTTTCATCTTTCAAAAAGAATCCTTGAGATATTTTCTACATGCTTGACTTGAAGGGTCATTTGTTTTAAAGGCGTGTTTGTGGGCTTGTTATCTAGTCCCTCATTTGTATGCAAATGTAAGACATGGAGGTGTTCACAAGATGTGAAATCTGTTTCTTTTGTTGAAGCAGGAGTTAGGCCATCCAGTTGTTGTTTGTGTTTCTGTTGTTGTTAACAGTTGTTGTTGACAGCTTGTCAAACAGGTACAAATGAAAGTTTTGTGAAGCAGATGTCACTTCACATTTGTTTGATCCACCTTGGATCAATGATCAAGGAAAAGAAGTTCAAACTACATTTTGTGACCATCTCATCATGAGTTTTGCATGAAGTTAAGGAGAAAAACAGTTATTCCCAAGAGGACCAGCACATCCAGGAAGGAAAGTGGTCAAAGGCTTTGGTTCAGAGGCACTAAGCAAAGCAAGTGTATGGAGGCTGAGAGAGATGGTTTTGTTACTCTCATGTACTATTCAGATCAGTATGTCAGTCTTTTGGAGACCAAAAGTTCTTTAGTGGGAAGGTGTGATCCAAAATGGATCTTGGATAGACTTCTAAGTCTAAAGTGTTCCTCGCAGGGGAAAATGAAAGTCCAAGGATGCTCCTAGAAATAGTTCCATTGCAGAGATATTTTCATTTTGAATCTACTACAACTTGAATGGGTAAAAATGGACTTTGGATGATGAAATTATCACAAAAAGAAGCTTGCCTTTGTTCCTTTGAAAAGGAGGCAAATTCTTCCAAAAATGGCATAAAAGGCCTTATACAGGAAAATCGCATCAGAAGGGTTAAGTGGAGGACTTAAAGCAAGGGTGGAAGGAACCCCTAACTACAACCTCTGACTTATCGCATCGAAGGTAGGCCTTTGCCTGATATCGGGACCCCATGCATAACGACATGCGACTGGGCGATATGCGATGGAGTGATTGCGATATCAGCGTCGCCGTATGCCATCGTATAAGGGAAGAAACCCTAGGCCATAACGAATGTGATATGCTGATAGTGACGTGTGATCTCAGCCATCAGATTGGGAAAAGGGATCAACGGTCAGGATTTAACAGGTGGTCGGGAGATCGGTGATCCCCGATACAAAGGGCCATTGTGATAGCGACATCGATGCGATATCGACCATCCGATAAAGGCACAGATCAACAGTCAAGATTTGATCGACGATCGACGAATGACGATCTCCGATGCGATTGTGATTGCAATAAGTGATAAAGGGTCGGACTCGATGGGTTTATAGACTCAATTTCATAAATTTTGAAATCCGAGAATTCAAGATTTCTGTGTATTCATGTGTATTAAGGTTTTTAGACCTCCCGCCTATGCGATTGTGATATACCGATGAAAGGTAGATCCGATAGGGTTTATAGGGGTGATTTCATAGAATTTTAAGTCTAGATTTCGCGCCTGATAGTGTATTTATGGTAAAACTCTGTGTATTGGAATTTTTTTCCATTTTCAGGTTTTGGCCTGAAGGAAGGCCTCGATTCCTTTGTAACTGCCCTTGATCATTGTGCCACGCTGCAAGCGGGCATTTTATAGATAATGATGCGTTTGTAACACAGAGAGAGCCACAAAGCTACAGAGCCAGATGGCCAGTCGAAGAGACAAGGAGTAGAAGAAGCCGCAGAGTCACAGAGGAATGAGTACACATAAAGAAATGACTGGGGAAGTAGTAGAGAAATGGCTGGGGAAGCCGCAGAGAAACAACTGGGGAAGCCACAATAAAGCCAGAGAGCTCAATTGATGAGGTAGTGGGAAGCTGGAAGCACAAAGTAGCTGAAGGAGTTTTTGGGAGTCGCTTGGAGGTCGAGCAAAAAACTAGAGAGAGCTGAAAGTTGTTGAAAAGGGTCGCTAGAAGGTTGCTGAAGAGTCGCTTGGAGGTCAAGCAAATTACAGAGGCACGTAGAGGCCGAGAGAGAGCTCAGAGAAGCTAGAGCTAGAGCTAAGAGCCAAAGCGAGAGCCAGAGCCAGAGCCAGAGTGAGAGCCATGAGCCAGAGCCAAGAGCGAGAGCGAGAGCCGAGAGTTAGAGCGAGAGCCAGAGCCGAGAGTTAGAGCGAGAGCTAGAGCCAGAAAGCCAGAGAGCTTCAGAGCTAGGGATAAGATGGTGTTCTAAGCCCATTATGTTCTGTGTAAACCAGTGGAGTTGAGCATGGAGCTTGTAAAAGGATTTATGCCATAATCCCAGAGAGCCTAGTTGAGTTGACTAGAGCTCAAGGAGACGTAGCCCAAGAGTTTTAGGTGAAATCCATGTTATATTGTTGTTCTGTGTGTTTGTTTTATTGCTGCATTATTTACTGTTACATGTATTTACATATCAGCATAAAGAATAGAACTTAAGGCATTTGGTCAGTTAAAAATAAACATAAGCATACACCTATTTTCAAGCACATTATTGATTCCGCATTTGGTTAATCATAAGGTCTTGGGAACATTTAAGCTTTGGAAGTGGGAGAGGTTCTTATAATCTTGACAAGAAGCCTTTAGTGCCCCATTTTCAGATCACTGCCACATCTTGCTCAATACAATAATAAGCATATATCATCATACAAATCATGTACCATGACTTCGACAATAATTTATAATTTGAGCATCCTTGTTTTCAAATAACCAGGTCCCCTGCCACATACTGCTTAGTACAAGATTATGCATATATAATCATAGAAATCATATATCGTCTGTAGATCATAATCAACCATATGTTCCACATAACCATGATCATCCATGGATCTATGTGTCTCAATCCTGGATCACGATCCATGTCATACACCTATGTCCAAATTAGGATACCAAAAGAGAAAACATCGATAATATGCTCTTAACCAAAATCAGTTCTTATACACACAAGCATAGATATTATCATAAGCACATAGCAACCAGGTGACGCAAACTAGGTCTATAACATATAAGCATATACACAAGTCTTCCACACATAATATTATATCATTACATCAAAATCACCCTCTCTAATTGTTACGAAACTAACCTTGCCAAGGTGGGACACTATATTGACTAAGGCACAAGTCAAAGAATCCATTCCTTGCTACAATTTCAAAAAAACTAGTTTAGGAAATGAATAATCAATGAACTTTGTACTAGAATATGAAAAATCTAAATTGTGATTTTTCCTTAATTTCTTATTGTTAGATTTATTTAAAAAAAAAAACGACTTTTGTGTGTTTTGGCTAGTTTTTGGGAGAAGACAAGTGCCTTATTCCTACTAGGGCTCATGGGTCAAGAAGCACGCCCCTCTAAGAATTGGCCTTTCTTAATGAATTAGGGCCAAGAGGTCAAAATCCTAGGGTAGAATGATCTCTTATCTAATCAAGATCATTTTTGAAGACCAAAGCCCTCTAAGAAAAGGTTCTCAAAAGGAAGCACCTTCACCAAGAAGATTAACTATAACTTAAATCAAATACTTAGAATATTTGCCAAAGAACCTAGAAGAAAACCAAAAAAAATTATTGAGCACTTACTCAAACTAAAAAAGGAGGAAAAAATGGATGAAACCCTAGAAACTCTTCCTTCCAAGCGATATAAAAACCCCTCAAATAGATCAATCTTGAAAGCTTGTAAAAGTATTGAATCATGACAACAAATATTTGATGCACTGTGAAATAAAGCAAGAAAGAAAGAACTATAAGGATTAACACCCAAACCTTAAGTAGATATTCAACAAGTTGCATTCTCAAAAAGAATAAAAAAGAATCCAACAACAAAAACAATTTGGAATGAGAGGAGAGCCTCTATTTGTATAGAAGGATTCTACATCCTTCTTATTATTTATTATTTTCTAATCTCCTTGAACTTGGCCTAGGATAATTATAGAAGGTGATTTGGCATCAAAAAAATAAAGGAGACTAACTCAAACTACAACAAATATGTTTCACAAGTACAATAGGCCTTCCAAGGATGGAAGTCATCCAATAAATGCATGAAATATATACTCCTTTTTTTCTTGTAAAAGGCAGTAACTTCAGGCATGATTTCCGAACAGCTGGAAACGAATTTTTGAAAACCTCTCTCAGTTTTTACACAGGTGTCATGGTTTGAGAGATACAAATGGATCTTTGAAGCATATTTTTCAAGAATTTGCCATAATTATTTTTTACTATTTAAAAAAACAAACACCTAATCAACTTTCAGTTGGAGAATCACCCCATCAAATTCGACTTCTGCAGTTTGGAGTTACCCAATAGATTGTTCTGGAACTTTGACCTGCCCAACAATTTTTTCTACAAATTCAACCTACCCAACAAACTCTTCTGCAAGTTCAACCTGCCCAACAAATTATTTTGCAACTTCGACTTTCCCAACAAGTGTAGAAACCATAACAGGAGAGATAGAGAGAGGTCCAAAAATTTCGATCTAGTTCTTCTCCTTATTTTTCGTCCTTTTCCAGCTTCTATCTTGAGAAGATCGAACTTGCTTGCATGAGTGTCCAAATGAGGTTGAGTTCCTTATTATTCATAGGCTTGTGAGGAGTACGAATTGCTATCTTTAGGCCGACTTGTCCCTTCTTGTAGGCCGACTTTATCTTTGCACCACGACAAGGTCTTGGAGGGTGTTTTGACTCAAAAAAAATCTTTACAATATGCAACATGCCCAAATGGGTCTTTAATACATGATAATGACTCAATTGAATTTATGACAAACCTAGAAGCACTTAATGGGTTCTTGACATAAAAATAAATTTTCCTTGAGCATGAAATCCATGCCTCAAGAATAATAATAATAAATTTATTTTTGTCTTTTCATTAAATACATAAAATCATGATTATGTATGTCATTATGAAGACCGAACCTAGTTACATATTTCAACATGCCTTAGAAGCAATCAAATATAGATTATGATACTTGCAAATAAATAATGATGCTTCAAGTTATAAGATAGGGAATGCTGCAAGATAAAGTTAGTACAAGAGATCAAGAGATTTAAAGCGACTAGAAATATGAGCAATAAGATTTTTCAAGTACAACTTTCAAGGAAATAAAACTTGTACTGATCCGAATTTAAACAAGAACGCAACAAATTACAGATATAACCATAAATACAAAGATGCAGTAGAAATAACACTTCATTTCATTAATATCAAATACTGAAATATGCTTACAAACAGAATGGAAATGAGACTAGCTCGGGCGATGGTAACTTATCTCTGAGAAGAATTATGGCGGCTACATGCCTCTAAACTACGTTGCAATGAGGCTCAAGAGCCTTTTTATTATCGAACAATAAGAGCAAACCCTAAACAACCAAAACCCTAGCTTGAGGAGATGTAACACCAAGAGTTTACGGGCCTCGTTGGGGTTAGTTGGACCACCAACTTCCCGGGGTTGCGACTTGGTCATATTATCTTCGTTTGACGCACATGATACCTTGTTGGAAAGATCTCTCTAAGGAATACGACGAAAAAAGACGATATTAAACATAAAATTATTGGTATCACTTTGCAAAAATTTTGTCGTTTAGGGCCTCAAAACGGCTCTGGAAGTTTAGGACTCGAAAAACTGCTAAAAATAGTAAATTGTGCTACAATTAAGGAAACTGAAAAACTGAAAGAAACAATGGTGGGGGTCCAAGTGGAATTGGTGGGTGGCCACTAATATCCACCTGGATCATTCCTCCCCCCTTAGGAAGCAATGGTCCACATTGCATTGAGTTCCTCCATGAGATGGGGAAACTTCTGCTGAACTTGGTCCATGGTGAGCCACTTGCCCTAGTGAAGGAGTTGGCCTACTTTGACAACTCAATATAGTTGGATCTTCTACTGGCAAGTGTTCTTGATCTGTGTGTCCATGATCCGATCAGTTGTGGCTTGTTCCATGCAATCTGGATTTAACTCTGTAGGTGTGAGTTGTTCTGCAATGTCTGATGTGTCTAGCAATGGTGGGAAGTATGGTCGAAGGCGGTCCACATTAAACACTGGGTGCAGGCCAAGGAATGGGGGAATGCTGGGCTCAAATGCATTGTCTCCCATAACCTTGGTAATGGTGTAAGGACCATATCAGAGTGGTCTGAGTTTTCGATAGGCTCTGGTAAGGCATTCCTTTTTAAAATGCAACCAAACTTTGTTGCCCACCTGAGCCTTATGTAGCACCCGATTTTGATCATGTCGCTGCTTGTACTTGGCATTTTATTTCTCCAAAATGTTGTGGACCTGCTGGCATATATGTTGGATGTGCTCAATGGAGTTGTTTGCCTTATCGGTTTTGGACTGGACATGAGTTGAATCTACCTGAGTAGATGCAAATGGCATGGCCACATCAATGAGACATAGTGGTTGGAATCCTAAGCCCACCTAAAAAGGGTTGTGGCCAATCGAGTTGTGGAGAGATCGGTTATAGCTGTGCTAGACATAGGGGAGGCTCTCATCCCATGTGCGTGGATGCTTTGAGTTGTACATGTGCAGAATGTGTACGATCATCTTGTTGATGACCCCTGTATGACCATCAGTTTGTGGATGGAAAGCTGTGGAATTAGTGAGCTTGGTGTCCAACATCGACCAGAGACGAGACCAAAATGTACTGAGGAAACTGTTGTCCCAATATGAGATGATAGACTATGGGATCCCAAAATGTACCCACACTTGTTCAAAGAAGAGTTTAGTAGTGGCTTCCGTTGTGATATTCTTCTTACAGGCAGCCATAATGACCATCTTCCAGAATCTATTGACGACCACAAACACACAATCGTTGCCATGCTTAGTAGAAGGAAGGCCCGACACGTAATCCATGGAGATGGATTCCCAAGGTCGACTAGGGGTAGGTAGAAGAGTATAGAAGCCTTGCTTCTTAATGGTCGGTTTGGCAATGGTATAGGCAGTGCAGGATATGATGTACTTCCCAACATCCTATTGAAGATTCGGCCAATAGAATACTTCTGCAGTACTGCCACCATTTTCTCGACCCTGAAATACCCAACGACTCGACTATAGTGTGCTTACCAAATCATCTTTGCACGCTCGCTTGAGCGAACACAAAGGTGTCTGAGGTGGCATAATAGGGCATCCTGGAGGTGAAAATCTAGAACTTGCTGACCCTCCAAGAGCGTCAGGTATGTGTGGCTGAATTATGGGTCGCTTTTGTAAAGAAGTGGCCAATCAGAAGTCTCGTGCCCACAAGAGTTGAGCACAGTGGTTAATGCCATGATCGGTGGTCGGCTGAGTCAATCTGCAACATTATTAGTGTTGCCCTTCTTATACTTGATATTCAAATGGAACTGTTGTAGGTATGTGGACCACTTCTAATGATGATCATTCTACAACTTCCCTTGTGTCTGTGTGAAATGCAGGGGCCCGTGGTTTGTGTGGATGGTTGTTTCCTTCCCCAAAATGTAATGCTTGCATTGTCGGCAGGCCTGCACAATGGAATACATCTCTTTGTCATAAGTGGGATACTTCCAGACTGTGTCTGAAAGTGTCTCACTGTGATATGCCACTAGATGCCCCTGTTGAATAAGGACCG
Organism: Pinus taeda; assembly: GCA_000404065.3. Lineage (NCBI taxonomy): Eukaryota > Viridiplantae > Streptophyta > Pinopsida > Pinales > Pinaceae > Pinus > Pinus taeda. Next base: position 205,710 of record APFE030031554.1, read on the forward strand.
CCCCAATAGCATAGCTAGAGGCATCTGTCTTGATCTCAAATTGCTGTTGCAAGTTTGGTAATGTGAGCACTGGTGCAAAGTAGAGGCGATGTTTGAACTCTATGAATGCCTTCTGTTGAGATTTAGACCAAAAGAATTTTTCTTTTGCTCCTCCCTTGGTGACTTGACTCAAGGGCCAAATGATATGAGAGAATCCCAACATGAACCTGCGTAGAAATTGGCAAGACCCAGAAAGCTGCGAAGCTCTGTCAGAGTGGTTGGAGCTTGCCAATCCTGAATAACTTGGATCTTGGTTCGATCCACATACAATCCCCATTCATCAATAATGTATCCCAAATACTGAACTTGGGTCATGCCAAAAGTGCATTTCTCCAAATTGGCACGTAGCTTGTGTTGCCACAATGTTTGGAGAACCTGTCGAATGTGGTGGAGGTTCTCTTCCCAACTCTGGCCAAATATCAAGATGTCATCCAAGTATATCACTACAAATGAGTTGTTGAATGGCCACAAGATGTCATCCATCAGCCTCATGAAGGTTGCATGAGCATTTGTCAACTCGAAAGGCATAACCAACCATTCGAAAAGGCCCCCCTTGGATTTGAGGGCAACCTTCCACACATCAGAGTGTTCGATTAGTACCTGGTGATATCCTGATTTCAAGTCGATCTTGCTGAAATATTTTCCCCCTTCGGTTGGTCCAGAAGCTCATCAATCTGTGGGATCAATACCTATTCCAGACAGTGATCTTGTTCAGTCCATGAGTCAATACAGAGTCTCCAAGTCCCTTCCTTCTTCTGTACCAACAAAATCAGGCTTTCGTAGGGTGCTAAACTCGGACGGATGTGACCTTTCTGCAGCAGCTCCTGAATATGCCTCTTGATTTCGTCATTCTTCAGAACAAAACACCGATAGATTGGTCCATTGGGAAATGACACACCTGGGGTCAGATCAATGGAGTTCTTGACCTGTTAGTGCAGAGGCACCCCTACGCAGGAGTTGAAGATGTCCTTGTACTCCTCCACGAACTTTTCCATCTGTTATTTTCGTGTGGAGGGGCTCTGTCTGGAGGTTGTGGCCACCATATTCTTCCTTCCCTGAGGACATGTCATCTCAAAAACAAATTTCCTGGTTTTGGAAATGAGCTTACTGCATTGTTTTGCAGTAACCAAAGAGATGGTGGTAGGCGGTGTTACCTCCGGTATCCTATACAAATTATTTACCAAAGAAACAATAACAACACGAGGCCTTGACTCATACACAACATGTCACTTCCATAAGTATGGTTGGCCTAATAATACATCACAAACATCAAGGGCAGCAATGTCACATAATACCTCATCCGTGAAGGGCTTGATGTTGTATGGAAGGCAGCATTGCTGGATCACGTGAAGATCCTGTCCTTGATGAAGCCACCCGATGGTGTATGGTTGTGGATGTGTTGTGGTCGGTAAGCCCAACCGCTTCATGACCTCTGCCAAAATGAGGTTCTTTTGGCTCCTGCTGTTATGAAACCAGCTCAAGAAAAAGATAGAAAATATAGATCAACGCCTTAAAATTCAGCCTCTTCTAGGGGGCAACCTCCTTTACATTACATAAATGAACAATTCTTGGATGATACAAATGAAAAGACCTCATTTCTATATATAGGAGTCTAAGGGGTCATAACATAATCACAACCGACATAACAATAATAATGTAAGGGCACAATAATAACAATAGTGTGCTTCTATGGGGTACAATAGTAACAATATGGGCATTACATGGGTACATCAATATAATAAGTGGGTTGTACTAATAATAATAAGGGGTTACA
>APFE030031559.1:0-36842 GCA_000404065.3 Pinus taeda
AATACTTCATTTCATTAATGGAAAATAATGAAATATGCTTACAACCAGAAATGGAAATAAACCAGCTAGGGCGATGTCAGCTTATCTCTGAGAAGAGATGTGTGGCTACATGCCTCTGAACTGTGTTACAATGAGGCTCGAAGGCCTATTTATTGTTGAGAAACAATGGAAAAACCCTTCACATTCCAAAATCTGACCCTAGAAGATGAAACGCCAAATTGTGGGCCCCGTTTTTGGGTAAGTTGGTACATCAACTTCCCGGGGTCGCGAATTGGTCATATTATCTCCGTTTGATGCGCATGATAGCCCGCTAGAAATATCTCTCCGAGAACTACGACGGAAAAGAAAATTTTTAGACGAAAACTACGTTGGCGGTAGATTTCCCAAAAAACATCGTTTAGGGCCTCAAAACGGCTCCGGAAGTTTAGGACCCAAAAATTGCTAAAAATAGTAAATTGTGCTATAATTAAGGAAACTGAAAAAAAAAAAAAATGAACGAAGCACTAGAGGGGATCCAAGTGGAATTAGCGGGTGGCCACCAATATCCACCTGGATCATCTAATCCATGAGCATGGTCGAGATTCTTTCCTTGTGGATTTGGATACCTTTGCATAATTCTGGTTGTGTGTATAGGTTTTGGTATGCTGATTTGATCAGCAGGGAGACCATATACCTCTGAAAGGTTGAATGGACAATTCCCTGACCTAGATGGGCAACTCCTTGTTCAGTGTCTTGTATTTCAACCATCAAGAACCTGAAGGAGGTAATTTAGCTATAACTTGGGAGGGATAGCCCTAGTGCATGCTTCACATAGCTATAATAAGGATGTTGAGTTTTCGTGTGAGTCTAAACATTTACAGAACCATTGTAGCAAGGCCATGGTTGTAAACCTTCACAAATGGATTAGGCAAAAAAGTCTTATCCTTACCCCCTTTAACCTCATCTGTGATCACGGTGAGATTTATTAGGTTGTTTGAAGGTTGTCTTGAAGACCAAGACACTACCCCATATGACTACTGATGAGCCCCAAATTGGGTAACTTATTGGGCTCATTTTGCCTAATTATCCTTGTTCAGTCCTTGTTCAATCCTTCATTTTTCATAGCTTATGCATTATTCTTTTAGTATGTTTATTTCATTTGTACGAATAAGGGTGGTCACTCTTCCTAGGTGGCTAACATGTGCTCATTTTAGGTTTTTTGACACATGTTGGAGAAAAACCAAGAAATCATGGGCTAGATGACAGCCAAGCTTGAGGTGAGGATTCGTAGGGGGGTTTTCTATGACATTAAATAGCCCTTCATCGGGATCTTCACCCCCAACTCTGAGCTCCAAAGGCCACCAAAAACGGATCTTGAAGGCAGCCAAGCAGATTTTGGAAAAGAGACTGTTTACTAACAGTTTGGACAGCCAAGTCCCATAGATTTAGGAGGCCAACTAGGGCCCTCGTGGTGTATAAATGATAAGGCCTCAGCCTTCATAAGGGACTTTTGAAACCATTGCATATTTTGCACTACAATGTTGTCAGCTTTAGCTTGTTCTCTTGTAGCCATTTTGGCATAACTTTTGATTGATGACTATTTTTTGATAATGATAAGCAGTCCGATTTTATATCAACTCTGAGTTTTCTATAGGAGCCGTAGCTCTCAGGGCTGGGCCCAACCTGAGAGCCTAGGGCCTCCTTTATGTACTGTTATCTTTCCTTTATGCATTGTTGTTTTCCTTTTATGCATTTGCAAACGTATTTCTGTTAGGCAGATTTAGTTGTGTTGATTAACTAGGTCACTGTTTATGAATAGAATTGCTTCAGATGTTTAGAATAGATTGGTAGGATAATAAGAGGGAAAAAAGCTCCAGAAAAGGGTCAACAACACTTTCGGTTTCACCTCTTCCTTATTGGATCAGGGGCTGGAATTGAAGTAACCGTGTTGTCCCAAACAAAAACACTAGTTTGCTTTACCATGCAACCCTTAGTGTACCGTTTCCATTTGCAGAAGTTGGTTATGTGTTCAGATCTCTGAAATGTTTCATTGCATAGTTGATATATATGGTTCTCTTTCAAATGAAGTTTCTTTTAATTCACTTTATTGTTAGTTAGATTAGATTAGCTAGGACTTTGATTACTTGCAAGACTTTGTTGATTCAGTTGAATGTACATAGTGCAGGGCATCTCTACCACTCTTTCATCCACCTAAGCTTCATCAGAGCCATCTGTTCCATCTCCTAGCTAGGTTCCTCATCTCACATCTTTCCTCTTGCCCACGTAACCCTACCTTTTTATGCAATCATTGTTTCAACATTCTTTGAGCCAATTCAGCGTTGTACACCTTCTCACCACTCCATCCACCAGTCCCTAGGCCACTTCAGACCCTTATCCTACCTCCATATCCATTCATGCATCTTCCCCCACTCACCCATCCTCTAAAATCCAATTTTTAAACATCCTGTAGAAATTTCTAAACATCCTGTAGAACCCGTGCAGACTTCCTGTAGAAGCTCACAAATGAGGTTTCTTGATAGCCAAACTTTGTGAAACTCTCTGGAAGGGTGTTAGGGACTCCTTAGACCCCCTCTGAACCTTCCCAACCTTTTCCAAGCATTTCTCCTCCTTGATCCACCCCTGCACAGTCAAAAACAGTGAAAAAAGCATATTCATGATGAACTGACGACTTAATCAAAAAATACAAAAAGATGTTTTCTTCAGATAGAGGTAGTCTAGGCACATGTATTTTACCTTCATAGAAGTAATGGCATCTCTTTAAGTAGTTTTCATTCTCTTCTTTATATCAGTAGGACTAGCTGGTAGAATTAGGGTTTGCTAGGGTTTGCGCTTTCCTTCAGTTTTTCAATCTCTTTTCGCAAATAGATTAGCTTCCTTCGAGTTAGCTTTCATCCATCAATTAAAAATATTCTTCTAAGAGCTCATAGAAGTTGGCTTAAGCTCCTAGCGGACTTGTGCCAGCTGACCAAGTGACAGTTGCGGCAAGAGCTAGTACTTGTGCATACAACACTATCGCTTCCAAGTTTGTTACGAACAACCAGGTTGATAAAAGTAAAGAAGGGAGTCCCAGGAGTTGCAGCATTATCGCTGCAATACTAGAGCCCACCATCTTTTTGGCGCCGTTGCCGGGGAAGCGTAAGAGTATTGGTGATTGTTGCTATTCTTCTATTTTCTACTACAAACTTCTGCTAAGTAGTTTATTTCATTTCCATTCTGCAATTTCATTTCCGCAAAAGTAGAGTAGACATTTCCTGCTTTCATAGATTAGTCTTTCAGTTTTGCAAGCGTAGCTTAGAATTTCAATTCTGCAATTTCAATTCTGCAAGCGTAGCTTAGCATTTCAATTCCTGTAATTTCATTTGAGAAAAATAGATTAGTACTTTCCTGCTTTCATTTCAATTCCGCATTTCCATTTCAGCAAGATAGTTAGTTGCAGTTCATTCTATTTTAGTTTTGCAGGTACTAGAAGAAAAAAACACAAAAGCAATCAAAAAGTCTTTCCATTTCATGCCTCGTAGGAACAGAGATAAAATCGGCAAATTCTTCCCCAACACCCCCACCACATCACTGAGTCAACCTTCTCTCTTCTCTGGTGACAGTGAGCTAGAAGAGCCTATAGGTGAACCTCCTGAGATATACGAAGATCCTATAACAGAAGAAGAGTTAGAGAACACTCCATCTGAAGCCATGGCTGAAAACTGAAACGGTAGAAGAGAAGATGAGAGAATAGAAGATGCCTTTCCCATCCGAAAGACCAATGGAGACATGAAAATGAAAAACATAAGTCCCTCAGCTTTACCTCACTTCCATGGATTGACTACTGAAGACCCTGATACCTTCCTGTTTGAGTTTGTTGTCCATTGTCGAACTTACGACTATGTTGAGGAGGAGCAAAATTTGAAGCTCTTTGCCTCTACCCTCAAGGACACAGCATTACGCTGGTTCATGGGGTTACCTGGAAACAGTATCACCACTTGGGCTCAAATGCAGCAAGCTTTCAATGCCAAATACCGGGACTACTGTAGGTCCAAGGAAACCAAGGGAGAAATATTTCGGATGACCATGGGAAGCGATGAGTCATTAGAAGATTACGAGGAAAGGTTCCAACTTAGTTATAAACGGGTTAGGTGCACACTTGACCCGGAATCTCTGAAGCTGGTTCTGCTCTGAGAAGTCCCTGAAGACCTTCTAGACACCCTTAACATGCTGGCTAGAGGGGACATCTACCAACTACCTTATGAGGACATAAAGGCCGTGTTTAGAAACCATTCTAGGGCAGCCCAGAAGAGAGGTAGGGGGAATCTGCTTTCAACTAGTACCACCTTATCCAAGCATGAGTTTGCTAACCAAATGGAAGACCTCAAGAGTGAGATGAGACAAACTATTGCCATGCAACTTGATACCTTCCGAATTCAGCAAAAGAAAGAGGAAGCTGAGAGGGCCTTGGCCATTTTTTGTCCTAGATGCACGAGGAAGCATCCTAAGAATGAATGCCCATTGTACTCAGTAGAGGTATGTTTCGTTTGTGAGGAAGACCACCCCACCAACCAATGCCCTACCTTGCCTGGATTTAAAGCCATGTACCTAGGGACTGAGGCAGCAACTAAACCTCTCTACTTCCTCAACCAAAGGAGGCCACATGGGCCTAGACCTTACCAGCAGGGGATGCAAGGGACATCCCAAGCTTATTATAACCCCAACCAATCCGCTCATATACCTTCTTGGGCCCCCCCTGCTCATCGTTCCTGGTATGCACCTCTTCCGTGGTCTTATCCATCTCCATACCATACTTAACCTCCTCCTCATTTGTTTTACTCGCATGCCCAGCCACAACCGCAGTGGAATGCACCCCAACCGGGGTGGAGGCCCCAGTACAACACTCCTCCCGCCATTTTGCCTCCACCACCGGCTCAACCACAACCATTACCTCCTTCTCCTCCAAGACAACCCCAGATGCATGTTCAACCGAACCCAAACCCCAACAACATACAGACCCAACAGGTATATACTGGGGAGACAACATGCCCTACATATGATGTGGAGATCCAGGAGATCAACCTGCGATTTGGGAAGGTCCTTCTAGAGTGCCAACCTCCTCCCCTAGAGGAGGAGGAAGAGAAAGAAGAAAGTGAACCCCAAGCCATTCCATCCTTTCCTGAGCGACTCACAGTAACCGCACAACCCAACCCAGAAGAGACTGAGCTTCTAGGAGAACTCAAGCAGTTGTGTGTGAAAATAACACTTCCCTAAGCCATAAAAGATGTACCGATATACAAAAAATTGATTAAGGAGAAGTGTTTCAGGCACCCAGGCAGGGGAAAGAGAGATGTCTCAACTATCAATGTCATAGGACAACTGTCCAATCTCATGTTGGGGCAAGTAATCTGTCCAAAGTATTTGGACCCTGGGAGTCCTATAGTTGATGTTCACATCAATGGCACCATCATACCCCACACCTTGATTGATCTAGGGGCCACCATTAATGTGATGACCAGGGACACCATGCTTAAGCTCAACCTTCAGAGTTCCTTAAGGAAGACCTCGATAGTACTGCAATTGGCAGACCATTCCACTGTGACTCCCGAAGGGATTGTGGAATATGTCTTGGTCTCTGTTGAGTCCTGGGAGTACCCTGCGGACTTCTTGGTCCTTCAGCCAAAGGTAAAACTCACTGGATATCCCCTCATTTTGGGAAGGCCCTCGCTAGCTACTGCGGATGCTTACATCAGTTGTCGAGCAAGAAGCATGACCATAAAAAATGGGCCTATGTCCAAACAGCTGGTCCTATACCCTCCTGCCTAACCTCTGCTAGAACATGACTTACCCCTCTGGTTGAAAGAAGGAGATGAGGATGAGGTCTACTCTGCACCATTATGCATAGTGGAGGCCACCAGGGGAGGTCCTCAAATCGAGGATGATTTGATTGAGAACTTAATCCAAAATCCTCCCCCGGGTGCACTATCCTTGGAAGAGTTGGTGGAAGATACCCAAGCCAGTGCTCTAGTGGACCTATGTGTGACTGATCCAACCACTCCCAGAGTTAAGAATGTGGAGTTTGGCCTTGAAGATCAGCTCCTCTCTCTCTCCCTCTCAGGAAAAGGAGCTATGTAGCCTCTTGGCCCGCCATTTGGAGGCTTTTGCCTGGAGCTACAAGGAAATGAAAGGAATCTATCCCTCGGTCTTTACCCATCATATTTACATTAAAGAGGACTGTAAACCAATGAGACAACCTCAGAGGAGAATGAATCCAGCCCTTAAGGACATTGTTAAGAAGAAGTGCAAAAATTGTTGGATGCAGGATTCATCTACCCCATCTCGGATAGCGAATGGGTTTCCCCTCTGGTGTTGGTACCCAAGAAAAATGGAAAGTGGAGAATCTGTGTGGACTACAGAGAATTGAACAAAGCCACCAAGAAAGACCACTTCCCTTTTCCTTTCATAGATCAAGTGTTGGATGGACTGGCAAGAAAGAACTTTTTCTCTTTCCTAGATGGGTTCAACGGGTATAATCAGATCCAAATCAGCCCGGAGGACCAAGATAAGACCACCTTCACTTGTCCATGGGGTACCTTTGCCTACCGAGTCCTCCCCTTTGGGCTATGCAATGCCCCTGCCACTTTCCAGAGAGATGTACTGAGCATCTTTGCCGAGCTGGTTCATGATTCAGTGGAAATCTATATGGATGACTTTACTCCTTACGGGTCTAGCTTCCAAGAAGCCTTGTCCAACCTGGGAAAAGTTTTAGGCAAGTGCATTGAGATGAACCTATCCCTAAGCCCTGAAAAATGTGAATTCCTAATGATTGAAGGGATCGTGTTAGGACATACCATTTCTCGCCAAGGATTACAGGTGGATCCTAATAAAATTGCTATCATCAAAAAGGTTCCACCTCCTTAGAAGGTAAGAGATGTTCAAAGTTTCTTAGGCTTAGCGGGATATTATAGAAGATTCATTAAAGACTTCAGTAAGCTAGCCTCGCCATTGTTGGCCTCTTAGGAAAAGATGTTGAGTTTAAATGGACTGACAACTGTGAGAGGGCTCTGAATGAGTTGAAGGATAAGTTAGTGTCCGCCCCAATTTTGAGAGGCCCAAACTGGGCCCTACCTTTCCACATCCACACTGATGCCTTGAACAAAGCCATAGGGGTAGCCTTAGGACAAGTTGAGGAAAAACTTCCATATGCCATATTCTTTGTCAGTAAAAACTTATCCAAGGCAGAAATGAATTATACTATAACTAAGAAGGAGTTCCTGGCCATGATCCATTCCCTGAACAAGTTTTGACACTACATCACTGGCTATCAAACATTTGTACATACTGACTGTGTTGCAATTAGATATTTAATGAATAAGCCTGATGTGAATGCTCATATTATTAGATGGTTACTTTTGTTGCAGCAGTTTGATTTGACTATCGTTGACAAACCAGGTAAAGAAAATGTTGTTGTTGACTTCTTGTCTAGATTGGATTTGCCTGTAGGTGAAGAAGGAACAGTGGATGAGCAGATGCCAGATGAACATCTGTTTGCTATCTCAGTATTCTCTCTGTGGTTTGCTGATATAGCAAACTACTTGGTCTTAGCAGAGTTCCCTCTGCATCTATCCTCAAAGGAGAAGAGCAGCATCGTGAGGAAGAGTGCCTCATTCACTTGGATCGAGGGCAACCTGTTCAAACTTGGCCCCAATCAGATCTTAAGGCGTTGTGCAAGGGAGGAGGAAGTATTTGACATCCTCCTAACCTGTCACAATGGGCCATGTGGAGGACATTTTGCAGCCAAGAGGACTGCCTTCAAAATTCTACAGTTAGGCTACTATTGGCCCACTCTTCATCAAGATGTCAGACGATATATCAGCCAATGTGACCGATGCCAGAGGATGGAGAAACCAACTCCAAGGGAAGAAATGCCTCTCCAAACTCAAGTGACTCTTGAGCCATTTGAGAAGTGGGGTATGGATTTTGTGGGTCCTATCAACCCTCCTTCAAGGCAAAGGTTCTTACATCATTTGTGTGCACAGACTATCTGACAAAGTGGGCAGGAAACCAAGGCAATCAAAGCAACAACCAAAAGAAAAGGTGGCTGAGTTTTTAAGAGAAAACATCTTCTACAAATTTGGCTACCCAAGAGAGTTAGTCACGGATCAAGGAAGCCAGTTCACCTCCAACTTAATTGAAGACTTTCTCGCTCATCACAAGATCAAGCATAGGACTTCCACCCCATATCATCCTCAAGCAAATGGGCAGGTGGAAGTCACTAATAGAGCATTAGAAGGGATTTTGACTAAGGTGGTGAGCAACAACAGAAAGGATTAGGCAGATCACCTGGTTGAGGCCACTTGGGTCTACAACACCACTTGGAAGACCACAACCAGTTTCACACCTTATGAGCTGGTCTATGGGAAGAAAGCTTTGCTATCAATCGAGTTCGAGTACAACACATTGAGGATGGCAGCTCAGCTAGACCTAGATCTCAGCCATGCTCAACGAGAAAGGTTATTGCAGCGGAATGGGTTAGATGAACACCAAATGCAGGCCCTCATCCACTCAGAAGTGGTTCAACTTCAGAGGAAGATATGGCATGACCGGCATCTTAATGAAAAACAATTATAGCCAGGAGATTGGGCGCTGCTGTATGATTCCAAACATAAGGATTTGAAAGGGAAGTTGAGGACAAGATGTCTAGGACCATATGCAGTGGAGAAGTGCAATGACAATGGTTCCATCCTTATTTGGACCATTGATGAAGAAGCCATCCCCATGCTCGTCAATGGGCATCGACTAAAGATCTACAGGAAACCTCTTTCAAGGCAGGATTTCATTGAAACTGTGGAAAAATCAGTGCTGGTAATAGAGAAGGGTTATGCCTCTGTTTTGGCCAGACCCTGAGCATATAAAAAAAAATAAAAAAAATACAATACAATAAAAAAGATCCTTGGGTGAAAAACTCTCTTAGGCGCCCAAGGCAGATCGTAGGGGTGAAAACCTCATTGAGACACCCCTGCTGTCTCTCTGAAAATAAAGAATTGGAATAAAAAGATCCTTGGGCGAAAACCTCTCTGAGGTGCCCAAGGCAGATAGTAGGGGTGAAAACCTCATTGAGGCACCCCTGCTATCTCTTAAAAAAAAAAAAAAAGAGAGAGAAAAAAAGACAAAAAGAAAAAGAGAAAAAAGAAAAAGAAAAAAGGAAGAAACAAAAAAAAAACAAGTTTAATCCCTGGAAATTGTTGCAGGTTGCAGGAACACAATGTAGAAAGGAGGCCTCGCAACACAAGGACAGGGGTCCCTCCCAAGTTACCAGGCATCCTCACATACACTCCCTCCATGAACACTCATTTTTTTCAGGATTCGGACACAATCGGGTCATGGTTTAACCTTCTACAGGAAGCTACATGACTTTCTACAGGAAGTTCTATATTTGGCTCTACAGGATGTTTCCTGTAGAAATACAAGACTTTCTACAGGAAGTTCTGTATTTCTACAGGAAACATCCTATAGAGCCTTTGGGCAGGCCAGAATCGATTATGGAGGGGGATTTGAAGCTTGAAGTCTGTTGAGGAGGCATGCAACCACTCTTTTCTTCCATCCTCCACTTGTTTCATCTCCTTCCACCACCATTGCCACCATCTAGTCGAATATACCTGCACAGGCATACCAGAACCGTGTTTTCTCAGATAAAAAATTGTTTACTTCAAGTGAAAAAGAAGCATGCAGAGGCTCACACACTTTACCTGTCAAGGCACCCTCAGGACCCTTCATCCGTGAACGCAACTTTGTTCATTTCAGCATGCACCCCAGGAGGAGAAACGGCTACAGGATGTCCTATAGGAATCCTGTAGCAGCTGATCCGGCTGGAGCACATACCATGGAGACACCAGCAGCTCACATCAAACGAAGCCGGTGCATGCAGCATTCACCACCAGAGAGTCGGGTCTCGAGGTATTGTATCCAGTATCAGCCAATGGAAGAGGAGCTCCAGCACCCGTGCACAAAGCAGCAGCAAGCAAGTCCAACATTCCTCATCCCGAAGCCTGCAAAACACGTCCACGACCGCATAGGTAAATGCCTAACCTTATTCGTCGAATTGCATGAACTATACTCTAAAATTTGCATGACTGTGAGAATGGGCAGATTGAACAAGTTGGTGGCCATTCAACTAGCCACCCACAGCCAGTCAGATGGCCTCGTAGGATCCGAATGGGCTTGGTTATGCCAAAAAGATGGGCAGTTGACACGTGGGAAGTGTCCAGTCGGGGAAAATCAGCAGTGTGACAGAAATGGCAGTGGTGAATGCAGAGGGAAGGATTCGGCAGTCAGAGACACGCCGAGGAATGATGGCTGTGACGTCGGCCAACGGATCGGCCGAGACAGCTCACCCTGCGCCATGAATTCCGCAGCAATTCAAAATCAGCTGGTCGAATAACTCATAGTAAATTGTTGTCATTCGCACTTGCAACCATTTTGCAGCCGAGTACATGTCCTCCTCCTCTGCAAGTTGTTAGCCTAAGCTTCTCGGTCTGTTCCAACGTTCTTCCGCAGCTCAGACTCATCCGGAACCACCGTAACGTCCTCCAGAAGCTGGGAAAGCTTTCTACAGGAAAGTGCACTAGAGGAAACCTAGCATTACGAATGAGCTTGGACTGTTCACGTCGAGGGTGGCAATTCTCAGAGAGGTAGGCCCGAACATACCATTTCCACGCAAAATAGTTCAAAAGGTGGTGAATTCAACATGCTGGGGGTAGAGAAAAATTTAAAAGCAAAGTCTGTCTGTGAATCCACCAGCAGTTTACTTATCATTGCATGAAATTGTCTTCGTGGTTTGCGTCCGAGATTTTCTCCACGAGTCCTGAGTTAAATTCCTCCTGTAGAGAAGCGAGACACTATCAAGGCTAACTGGTGGAAAAACTGTGAATTTTATATGATTGTGTGTATGTTGGAAACGTAGCTCTGCACTCTATTTAGAGAAATCTCGAGTCGTCCTTCTATAAACGAGCAGTCAAGTTTCAAAGTAGAGGAATTGATACAAAGAGGCATGTAGATACCGTTTTTAATGCTCTGAGAAGGAAACACACCTAGAATTCCCTTTCTTCTCAAAGCGCAAGAAAAAACATAGTCTTTTTCACCATGTTGGGAGGGTTTATCAGAAAGGAACCCTCGGACTCCAAGAAAATACGAGAAACCCTTGAGGCGGTGGACTTATTTTTCCGTGCACACTGGATGACATTCTGTGACAAGCTTCAAGGTCACAATGATGAAATTACAGAAGAATTCCTAAGGTCCCTGAAGCTGAAATCGAAGACATTAGCCACTATCAACTTCATAGGATTGGCCCTAAGACTCACCCCATAGCTCATTAGCAGAGTCACTGATCTACCGATGGGGGTACCCTGGGATAAGGAGGAGAGAAAATTGGGCCAAAAGGCTAAAAAGGAGTTCTTCTTGCCAGAGGAACAATTTTCAGAGGACAAGAATGGGGTCCGAAGAACCAGCCTACAGCCATTTTGGAGCGAAGTCAGCCTCCAAATTATGAAGTATATTACCTGTGAGGGGCGATTCAGCATCGTATATGGTTATCATTTCCACTTAATAACAGAACTCAGGCACCAAATGGATCTGCCCTCAGAACAAAAATTGAGCATTCCCTACTTCCTCCTGCAATCCTTGATTGAGTGTGCCACAAAGCTGAGGGAAGGGACACCAGACCAGCTGGCCCATCATGGGCTTATCAAGCTCCTCGTGGAAGATGCACTCCAACTAGAATGAGGGAGGCCTTGGCACGAGTGCCTCTCTACAAAAAGTCTATGCAGAACCTCCAGGCCAGCTGGATAGGCCTCAAGTTAAGTCCACCTTTGCTTTTGGGATTGTTAGAAGGAGGCACAGAAGAAGAAGAGCATAAGCAGTGGGAAGAGGTGGAAAGGAAGGCCAAATTCTATGACAGTGAAGAGGATACTACTTCAGAATCTTGGGATGTGAGGGAGGCAATCAAAGCAATTAAGGACGAGGAGCTGGACTAGTTGCTCAGAGGATGAGCAACCCTTTTAGCAGGGGGGTGATGATGAGCCCAAAATTGGGTAACTTATTGGGTTCATTTTGCCTAATTATCCTTGTTTAGTCCTTGTTCAATCCTTCATTTTTCATAGCTTATGCATTATTTTTTTAGTATGTTTATGTCATTTGTACGAATAAGGGTGGTCACTCTTCCTAGGTGGCTAACACGTGCTCATTTCAAGTTTTTTGACACATGTTGGAGAAAAACTGAGCAATCATGGGCTAGATTACAGCCAAGCATGAGGTGAGGATTCATAGGGGGTTTGTCTATGACATTAAATATCCCTTCCTCGGGATCTTCACCCCCAACTCCGAGCTCCAAAGGCCACCAAAAATGGATCTTGAAGGCAGCCAAGCAGATTTTGGAAAAGGGACTGTCTACTAATAGTTTAGACAACCAAGTCCCATAGATTTAGGAGGCCAACTAGGGCCCTCGTGGTGTATAAATGATAAGGCCTCAGCCTTCGTAAGGGACTTTTGAAACCATTGCATATATTGCACTACAGTGCGGTCAGCTTTAGCTTGTTCTCTTGTAGCCATTTTGGCATAACTTTTAACTGATGACTATTTTTTGATAATGATAAGCAGTCCGATTTTATATCAACTCTGAGTTTTCTATAGGAGTCGTAGCTCTCAGGGTTGGGCCCAACCTGAGAGCCTAGGGCCTCGTTTATGTACTGTTATCTTTCCTTTATCCATCGTTGTTTTCCTTTTATGCATTTGTAAATGTATTTCTGTTAGGCAAATTTAGTTGTGTTGATTAACTAGGTCACTGTTTATGAATAAAATTGCTTCAGATGTTTAGAATATATTGGTAGGATAATAACAGGGAAAAAAGCTCCAGAAAAGGGTCAACAACACTTTCGGTTTCACCTCTTCCTTATTGGATCAGGGGCTGGAATTGAAGTAACCGTGCTGTCCCAAACAAAAACACTAGTTTTCTTTACCATGCAACCCTTAGTGTATCGTTTCCATTTGTAGAAGTTGGTTATGTGTTCAGATTTCTGAAATGTTTCATTGCATAGTTGATATATATGGTTCTCTTTCAAATGAAGTTGTTGTTCATTCACTTTATTGTTAGTTAGATTATATTAGCTAGGACTTTGATTACTTGCAAGACTTTGTTGATTCGGTTGAATGTACACAGTGCAGGGCATCTCTACCACTCTTTCATCCACCTAAGCTTCATCAGATCCATCTGTTCCATCTCCTAGCTAGGTTCCTCGTCTCACATCTGTCCTCTTGCCCACGTAACCCTACCTTTTTGTGCAATCATTGTTTCAGTCTTCTTTGAGCCAATTCAGCCTTGTACACCTTCTCACCACTCCATCCACTAGTCCCTGGGCCACTTCAGACCCCTATCCTACCTCCATATCCATTCATGCATCTTCCCTCACTCACCCATCCTCTAAAATCCAATTTTTAAACATCTTGTAGAAATTTCTGAACATCTTGTAGAATCCCTGCAGACTTCCTGTAGAAGCTCACAAATGAGGTTTCTTGATAGCTAAACTTTGTGAAACTCTCTGGAAGGGTGTTAGGGACTCCTTAGACCCTCTCTGAACCTTCCCGACCTCTTCCAAGCATTTATCCTCCTTGATCCACCCCTGCACAGTCAAGAACAGTGAAAGCATATGCATGATGAAACTGACGACTTAATCAAAAATACAAAAAGATGTTTTCTTCAGATAGAGGTAGTATAGACACATGTATTTTACCTTCATAGAAGTAATGGCATCTCTTTCAGTAGTTTTCATTCTCTTCTTTGCATCAGTAGGACTAGCTGGTAGAATTAGGGTTTGCTAGGGTTTGCGCTTTCCTTCAGTTTTTCAATCTCTTTTCGCAAATAGATTAGCTTCCTTCGAGTTAGCTTTCATCCATCAATTAAAAAGTTTCTTCTAAGAGCTCATAGAAGTTGGCTTAAGCTCCTAGTGGACTTGTGCAAGCTGACCAAGTGACAGCTGTGGCAAGAGCTAGCACTTGTGCATACAACACCGTCGCTTCCAATTTTGTTACGAACTACCGGGTTGATAAAAGTAAAGAAGGTAGTCCTAGGAGTTGCAGCATTATTGCTGCAATACTGGAGCCCACCAACTACATCGCATAACTGATCACTAAGCCTGTATAATGGTTGCAAAAGATTTAACATGAGAAGATCAATAACTCACAAGGAATCCAAGATTATGTAACCCTGAAGGGGTTGCATCTCAAAAGTCGTAGGAGTTCACTTAAGATAAACACTCGGGCTGACAAGGACCAAGATGGAATAATAGGGCCTATAGCACAGGGAAGGATGGGATGACATGGAGGTCGTGCATAGGTTGGTAGAGGAACCACTTCCGATATAAGTGGGCCTATCATATAATTAGGAGGTTTAAAAATAGGACCACACGGATGGGACTATCAACGACAGCTAATAGGAAATTTCACATCCCAAAGTTTGTTTACTAAAGGAGACCTCACACAATGTTTAAGGGAGAGTCAGGATGACTCAATAGGAATGAGGACCAATTAGAAGCATTGTCAGCATAATGGTGTGGACTCGCGAGGGCATGTAATCATGGAGGTTATTCCCGAGGAGTGCAAGCAAGACGGAAGTTGAGGGGAGCAACATGACGCTAGCCTGGGTTTCACTAGTATACAATGGGCTTAGTAACCCATTCATTGGAGCATGAAGTATGTATAGACCCACAGACGGGTCAACACCTAGGGTCAACCCCGACACAAATTTTAAATGTGCAATTGCAATGGGTTGGGTAACAAAGCCCGAGTGATGGGAAGCTTGGCGACAGATAACAACCTATTGTGTAGTCAGTAATCTCTCTCTCTCTCTCTCTCTCTCTCTCTCTCTCTCTCTCTCTCGCTCTCTCAAGAGGCTAGCTAGGTGGGTATAGCCATGTGGTTGCCACTTGGCTAGGTTGATGATGTGGCCTTTTCTCATGAATTAGAAATCTGAATGGTCACATCTTTTGATTCGAAGGTTGAATTTAAGTAAAATTTATATCATGAGAATCATCTTGATGAGACGAAAATAATGGTGATGTTACACTAAGGTTTTAAGTAATTTTAAGACTGAGTGCAAGCAAGACACAATTGAGGGGAGACACATGACACTAACACAACCTGCAGTGGTATAGAACGAGCTCAATAACCCGTTTGTTGGAGTATGGAGTATGTGCAGACCCAGAAGCGGGTCAGCATGGAGGGTCAACCCCGACACAAATCTTAAGCATGCAATTGCAATGGATTTGGTAACAGAGCCTAGGTTATGGGAAGATTAGAGGTAGATAACAACCCATCGTGTTGAGTAATCTCTCTCTCTCTCTCTCTCTATGTGTGTGTGTGTGTGTGTACATAAATACATATGATTTGCATTTTAATGGATGGCATAGGGTTGCAAAACCCAAATCCATGAGAGAGTCAACAACAAATAAACAATTTCCCAGTGGTGCCGAGAGGCTAGATAGGTGGCTATAGCCATGTGTTTGCCACTTGGCTAGGTTGATGATGTGGCCTTTCTCATGCGTTAGAAATATGAATGGTCACATCTTTTGATCCTGTGGTCGCATTGAAGTAAACTTTTATATCACCAGAATCATCTTGACGAGGCAAAAACAATGGTGATGTTATACTAAGGTTTTGAGTAATTTGAAGAGACTGCAATTTTTAGACCCCATTTCCATAATGACACCTTGGATCTTGGGTGAGTATAGTAACCACCCCCTCTTAATCGGTGTTATGGTGAGGATTAGGAGGGGGTTGTTACATACACCACATTATTTACATGGCACCCATAGAGACTATGCAGGGCACCCAAATATAGCATGTGTACACATGAAAATGCTTTAATGCTTTATTTGAGGACCCTTCCTCAAATTGATGTTTGATCAGGATGTTAGGAAATTCATTTAGCCCTTCAAGTGCACCTTTGGATCATTTTGATCCCTAAAAGGCCATGAAGTAATGCTTATTGAGGGCTTACAACCCACACATGTGGACACTTATTGGCATATTTTAGTTGTTGAACTATTGGGTTGGGTTGTAACCCATTTATTTTGTGTCTACTCAAAATTAAACTTATTTTAGTCCCTTTTAGTGGAATGTTAGAGGTCATAAACCTCCTATAAAAGGAGGATTACCTCTTTTCATTTATTATCATCACACTTGTGGATTTCAGCCTCTCTTGAAGAACTTGACTTAGCCTATTATACTTCACTACTTGAGGAGATGTGATATTCTATGGATTTTTGCTAAATGAAGACTAGTTTTTGTGTTGGAGACGTCTTTTTGGGACTAAAATAAGGCATGTTCTTGGATAATTTGTGAGTGTTTGCTGCATATCTTTTATGGTTTTACACATAATGAAATATTGCTAGGATTTCTATTGATTCCTTGTCTAACAAATTTTTATTGGAAAATATTGGTAACTTGTTGTATGTTTAATCTATATTCCTTGAACTCCGAAGAAAACCTCATGGCGAGCATTTTTCTAGTTACTTTCTCCCCTCATAAAAATAATAAATATAGTCAGGGTTAGAAAGTGAAAACTGGGGTTTTCCCCCTTTCTCCTTATAAAAGGTGATATCTCCATGGTTTGAATTCTAAAGAATCCATCACCCAAGTAGGGAAACGACATTGGGATCCCTTTGATGATAATTTTTTTTTTTAACTTTTATCATCCCTTTCTCTTTCTCTTTATTTTTCAGTCCTTCAAGGCAAGTTTTTAGGGCTACGACAGGGGCCAAATTCAACAAGGATTTGAGTTACTAAATCATTGGAGCTAATTTGGCATCTTTTCATTTTGTTGGACCTCACAAACCAAAAATTTAGCAGTTTTGTTGGTGGAAATTTCCTTATTAGGGATGATATCATCAACCCTATGTAATTTAGTACCATAGTAAATCCTAGTTCTACACAAGGCTTCTACTTAGGGCTTATTAAAGGTTTACCATTCCCTTTTGTTAATTACATCTTCTAAGTAAACCTTTTCATTATGCTTGTATGACTAAAGATGCCCTTATTGAGTCATATAGTCAAACCCTAAAACTCAGGTTCACTTTTATAGGCTTATTTTATGGTATGCTGCTCCTTGACATAAATATTTCTTCCCTAATACAATTAAGAAATACCTTTACTAAGCCTTTCACTTGCATCACCTTAAACCTATATACTTAGAATACCTCTTAGGTGACATATAATGGGAAGCCTCTCGTGTGGTGAAATTCCATTAAAGAGTGGGAGGTGGAGTGCTAAGGTTATAGTGGAAACCACCTTATTATTGTGTCTTATTTTGGCTCTTCCCCTTGTAAGGCTTGCTATATTTTGAGGCAACGTGACCCTAATGTCTTGCTCCCTAGAAGACTTCTCTTTAAGAAAATGATAAATATATAATGGAGATGGAATGATGATGACATCACAACAACTCTCTTCTCCCTTATATATGCAATAGTTGAGGGAGTTTAACATAAAATAATGACATGTGTCCATACAAGTAACCAACAAGGAAACCCAAAAATTAAGCACTCTACAATACAAGAATATACAAATGGCATGCAATGGTTTATCCCACTCATACAATAAAATTCCCTCCATACATAATACTCCTTGGGATCAATACCTCTCCTCCAACCTAATGTTCTTTCCAACAAGTTGTTAGTCCAACACTACCTCTTCCACGGTTGTTTGCTATCCAAGTGTCCTCATGTAAGACACTCCTCTAAAAATGTGCCAAATTTCCTCCCATTCATAGTGCTCCTCAACATGTGTGCAACAACGATCCAATGCTCCAATGATCCAACGATCCAATGTGGTCACAACGATCCAATGCTCACCCTTGACATATGTGCTTAAGTCCATCACCAACCTCCATTAGTATGCTCCTTAACCCAATCATCTTTGATGCATATATCACATGGCCCTAAGCTCCAAGTTCCAAGTTCCCTCCTCCAAGTATCAAATAGTCCTCCTCTTAGGTAGGTACCTCTCCTAATCAAGAAATTTACTCCTCCATTGCGTGAATTCAGTGAGTTAGTCATCATCTTAATTAGAGGAATAATCTCCTAGATAAAGGTGTCATTTCAACACTCTAACCAAGGTCCATCATTCACCCAAACTAAGACATCCATGACTCCATGAAGCATCGCCAAGGGGCTAGAAGTTCTTATATTCAATTATGGCATGATATAATCTTGTAATGTTGTTATAAACCTATTGTGTTTTTCTATTTTGGATCGAAGTTTGCTGAATTATTCACCAAAAATATTCTATCTCTTAGTGATCTAAAAAACAACCATAACAACAACTTGTTATGTCACTCCTTCCACATATGAGTGATTAAATGATAATGATGCAAATTACTTGAGCAATCCATCTCCTCCAACTACTCTCACTTTGTTCACGGACTATGCTCAAGTGGGAAATCTCCACACTTATAGATGTTACCAATTTTCTTGCAAGCCCCTTAGGTGTCTCCTCCACCATAGGCCCTCATTTCCATGATCCATGACATGCCCACCAACTTTTTTATTCATGCACCTTTGTCACTTTGGAGCACATTATCTACTACCAATGATCCTATTGGGTTACTAAGGTTGAGATATGGTGTTCAACAAGGGATGATATGCAATGAAATCTTTATTGCAACCCTTGATCAACATTGTGGAGATGATATGCAATGCATATTTATTGCAACCCTCGATCAACATTGTGGAGGGATATGCCACTCTTATGATGTAATGTCTTATCTCTATGGGCCCTCATTAAAATTAAAGGGAGACATTAAATTAAGGGAGTATGTCACTCTTTTGATGTAATCTCTTCTCTCCATGTTGCCCAATTTAAATTAAGAGAAGATGATGAAATTAAGGTAGTATTATTTGTTGAAATGGTAATAATCTTCAATTGTGATTACTTGTTATTATGAATAATTTCCTTCATTATTGTATTACCAAGATAAGGTTTAATAGTTAACCTAGCCAACTTTATTTCATATTACTCTAGGTGGCTAAGGTTGGCCTAGAAATTTATGTGTGCATATAACCCCTTCACGGGGGAAGGGAACCATCACATAAGTTATGCATAAATGAACACCTCATGAGTCATTTGCAACACCATATTCATTCATTTAATGATTGATTATTTATATTATAGCCACTTACACCTTGTGTTTCATCTTGTTCAAGGGTCATCTTGTCTTCTCTTTTTTAGCTCAACATTTCACTTGTGTTTAGAATATCTCACACTACAACCATAATGCTCTAGTTTAAGGGTTTAATACGTGTTTCTCTCTCTCTCTTTCTCTCTCTCCCTCTCCCTCTCTCTTGGTTGGAGGGTTTGTTAGTGGTTCCATTCAATCCTCGTCTATCTCTGATGATCTTAACATGATATGAGAACCAATGTGATCCCCCTTGACCTTCTTCACTATTGGTTAGGAATCTTTCTATGAATTTCATGTTAGTTTTTTAGAAAATGATGCACAATCTCATATTGGATCTATTCGCACTGATAATGGAAAAGAATACACATCAAATGAATTTGAAAACTATCTTCGCCAACATGGGATCAAACATCAAACAACTGTACCTTATAATCCCCAACAGAATGGTGTAGCTGAAAGAATGAACAGGACAATCATAAATATGGTACGATCCATGTTATTCTTCAAAAATGTAAAGATAATGTTTTGGGCTGATGTTGTTCTATGTGCTGCATATCTAAAGAATAGATGTCCATCTAATGCTATTAGAAAAAAGACTCCATATGAAATGTGGGATGGACATGTTCCTTCGGTAAAGAATCTCAGGGTCTTTGGTTCCACCTATTATGCCTTGATACCAAAGGTACATAGAAACAAACTTGGTGCAAGAAGTTGCAAGTGTATCTTCCTGGGGTATTCAAACACCTCCAAAGCATACCGTCTCTATGATGAAGTAAATAAACAGTTTGTTGTATCTAGAGATGTAATTTTTCTTGAATCATCCAAAATTGACAATGTTGTTGAGTGAAAACTTGATCGCCTGGATAGATTCAGAAAAGCAAAATCATTTCAAGAATTTGATAATCAGATTCCACATCATGAAGGGGGTTCCTATACTGGATCAACATGTGGAATCTTCTTCTGAAGAACACTCTCCCCCGCATGAAACTCCAACAACAGATGATGCTTTAAGTGATGTGATTGATAGAATTAGGAGACTCAATCTTGATTCAGTCCCAACTCAATCAATGGAGCAGCCTGGACCATCTAAGAAAGGTCCCCAAAAGTGGCTGACAAAGACACTTGAAAGTGTTCATCCTAATGAGGTTGGAAAGACAGGAACTAGAAATTCAAACCGACAAAATGGCGCTGATGTAGATGACTCTAATTCACCTGTTGATATGGATGCTTCTTATGATTTTGAATTGAACTTGTCCACAGATTTTGAACCAACTTCCTTCAAAGAAGATACTTCTCATGATGAATGGAAATAAGCGATGCAAAAGGAGTATGATGCCCTCATAAAGAACGGCACTTGGAAGCTGGTTGATCCTCCATTAGGAACCAAACCAATTGGCTATAAGTGGGTCTACAAGAACAAGTATAAAGTTGATGGCTCACTTGACAAGCACAAAGCTAAGCTCGTGGCAAAAGGTTTTGCACAGAAGGAAGGGGTCAATTATGAGGATACTTTTGCCCCCACAACAAAATGGGCTACCATCCAGACACTCTTTTCCCTAGCAGCTCAAAACGGTTGGAAAGCCCATCAAATGGATGTAAAGACTGCTTTCTTGAATGGAGATCTAAAAGAGAATGTTTTTATGTTCCAGCCTGAAGGACTTGCTGTGAAAGGACATGAACATAAAGTATGCAAACTTGTGAAGTCCTTGTATGGCCTCAAACAAGCACCGCGAGCCTGGTATGAAAAACTAACTGAGCATCTTTTGAAACTCAATTTCAAACATTATGATCTTGATGATGCCACATCATTTGTCAAGAAAGTTGGAAAAATCGTTGTATATCTTGTGGTATATGTAGATGATCTCTTGATGACAGGGAACAATGAAAGCTACATTGCATCCATATAGAAGGAATTGGGGAAAAGTTTTGAAATGACTGATTTGGGCTATGTTCATTACTATCTTGGTATTGAAGTAACCCAACATCCGAAATCCATATTTCTTTCTCAAAAGAAGTACATTGGAGATCTGTTGAATAGGTTTGGGATGACAGGATACAATCCTCTTACTACTCCAATGGAACAAAACTTAAAGCTCACATCTATTGAAGGAAAAGAATTTGAGGATGCAACAAAGTATAGACAGCTTGTAAAAAGTCTCAACTACCTAACTACTAGCAGACCAGACATTTTGTTTGCTATTGGAATCCACTCTAGGTTTATGCAAAAGCCTTGTGAGGGACATTGGTCTACTGCAAAAAGAGTTCTAAGTTACTTGAAGGGAACTCAAGACTTTGGAATCAAGTATACACAGGTGGACGACTTCAGCTTGATTGCATACTCTGATTCAAACTTCGATGGAGACAAAGAAACTGGGGTACTACTTCAGGATGTGCTATGAGTCTTGGATCAGGAGCTGTCTCCTGGAGATCACGCAAACAATCAGTTCCAGCAGATTCCACAACAGAAGCAGAATACGTGGCAGTAGCGGAAGCAACAAAAGAAATTGTGTGGCTCAAGAAAATTTTTGAAGATTTGTAGGTAAAACAAGTACAATCAACTCCACTCATGATTGACAATACCTCTGCAATAAAGTTGGCCAAGAACCCAAAGTTCCATGATCGAACAAAGCACGTCAATACTAAATATCATCTGATTCGACATCATGTTGAGGCCAAAAAAATCCATTTCCGTCATTGTTCCACAAATGAGCAAATTGCAGACATCTTCACCAAAACGCTTGGAAAAGAAAAGCTTGAACGATTCAAAACGATGCTTGGACTCACCAACATCCCTTCAGATTAAGGGGGGGAACGTTGACACCTAATCTTCATGATTGGGTGAATTTATGTAAATAATTAAATTAGGAATGTGAACAGTCATCGGGAGATGAACTGAACAGTCACTCCCTATTGTATATAACAAAGACCTACCTAATGGAATAATATACAAATCAGTTTTACTGCCTATTGGAGTTACTGCCTGGCCTGAACAGTCACTCCCTATTGTATATAACAAAGACCTACCTAATGGAATAATATACAAATCAGTTTTACTGCCTATTGGAGTTACTGCCTGGCCTGACATTTTCCATGTATGATAGTCATATTTATCATTGAGCTTGTCCTCGGTCTTGAAGTAGGATGTAGAAGCCATGGAGACTTGTCTAACAGATCTCTCTCAGTGATTGTTTTTCTCTCTCTTCCTTGGGCTCTGATACCATGTTAATTTTAGTTAACAATGGTATGTTCTATGCTTAGCACAATTACTTCAATGTCCTTTAAGCAGCCCAATGACAATTTCCAATTTAGATTACCTATAGCAATCACATTGACAGTAACTGTAGATAAAACATGAATAATAAAAAATGTAAAAGACAAGCCAAGACAAGAGGACACCAGATTTGGCGAATGTTGGGGAAAAACCCCAAGATGGGGAAAACCCTTTAATCAATTCTTCTTATTATTATATCAAATGTTCAGCAAAGAGAGAGAGTACAAAAGTCAAAATTGACTTGCCAAATCATAGTGAAAACAACCATGTCAAATCTGCAGTCAAATTTTGCCCTAACCAGAAAGTCAACATAGGTCAACGCAGTAGCAAATCGTCCTCTATGCAGCTTTGTCATACCCAGTGAAATTCAACCTTCTAAGGTGGTCAAAGTCACTGCAAAACAATCTTGAAAACAACAATCAAACTTGGTCAACTTTTGCGATCAGGCGTGCAGTGAAAGTCAACAGAATGCCTCGGTTCTTGTGCCAATAAATGCGGCCTACAACAAACTCTGAAATTTCGGCCTTGTAATTCATCCTCCTGCTGCCACATGTGTGAGAAAAAGAGATGCCCAATATGCTGTACAAACCAATCAGATGAGGAGAGAGAAGAATGTGTGTGATGAGATGATGCCAAATGAGGTTTGAGGTCTCTTATATTTATACAAGTCGTTGAAGGTGAAGAGATATGTCTCTTGGGCTTTATGAGCCTACATGATGATGTGGCTAACCTTGAAAATTTGCACGTGTGGGCATAAATTCAAAAACACATTTTTGATTATCCAAATTTATTGATCTTTAGGTCAATTTTGGTCCTCTTGAAAAGAGGAATTCAATGCAATAATCATCCCCATCAAATGAGTCGTCCAAAGTGGAATTTGTCCCTAATTGCCAATTTTAATAATTTTAGAGACCCAACTGAAGATCCAAGTAAAGAAGCTTTTGCAGTTCATTCTAAGAGTTATAAAAGAAGACCTAATTTTGGAAGATTTCAAAGAAGTTTTCGTAGAAGACCAAATACAAGACTTGCTCCACAAAGAGGACCTCCTCCTTCCTCTCAAGATAGAAGAGATAGAAGAGATCTAACAAATGTCCAATCTTATCATTGCCAAGCTTATGGTCACTATCAAGATCTTTGTCCTCAAAGAAATCGAAGGGATGACTATCAAAGGAATGGAGATCGAAAGAGAAAGGGGAAACATCATGCCTCAGTCGCTGACCTTGATGAATCTTCTCATAAGAAAAGGCCTAGAAAGAACGATTCAAATGATGAATACTCATTTTATTCTTCTTTTACAGGTGCCAGTGGAATCATGATCCTCTCTCTGAATTGGTTAAAAAGAAGATTGCTAAAAGAGTTGAACTTGGGGATGATGGAAAATACGAAGTCAAAGGGATTGGCTCATCATCCTTCCAATTGGATTCAGGAGGTAATGTATCCATTAACAATATCTTATATGTTCCCGGTTTGAAGAAGAATTTGTTGTCCATGTGAAAATTTCAAGTTTGAAATCCTATTGTAGCAACTGGAATTAATTCTTTTAATTATTAATCAATTAACAATTCATTTGCTACGACAAATATCAAATAAATCACACTGCAACCTTCACAAATAAAACTACAGAAAATAATAGCATTGAAAATTGAGAAATATGCTAGCAAACACACAAAAAAAAATTGGGCTAAAGTACCTAGAAAAATCCAACTTGGGAAAATCGGTGCAGCAGCTAAGGGTTTCTATTATTAAGCAGCAATGAAATAATCTTAATACAATCTGGATGCCAAATAATGGCTACCCTGTGGAGAAAAATACTGGCAAAAATTATCTGAGGGGAATTACCCTCTCTTCGAGCAATCCCGACACTTGACTGCCTCTGAAAAGCAAGTCATCCACTTTGCTCTGCGCAGGCCCTGCGTCATCTCTGTGTAGTTTGTCAAACACTATAGCCTGGAAATTTTGCAAATCAAGCCGTCTTGCCTGTTGTTGACTGGGAAACTGTCTCTCCGGCACTCTGGAAATGTCTTCTAGCTTCTTGAACTGATAACCAACTTCACCTCAGCAAAATCGAACTGCCCTCTGAAGCTTTTACGCATTCTCGTGGAGAAATTTCGACCTCTTTGCAATGTACTCATCGGATCTGGAAAATTCTTCCTTCCGCTTCACTATCCATGCCCCTCCCTATCTTTGCTTCCCTTCTGAAGCTCGAACTCTTCCAACAACAACTGCTCTCTGGAAAAATCAAACTATCCAAGGTAATCGATCTCAAGTATGTGTTCTCCATCTACCCATCGACTTCTTCTTATAATCTTATGTTGGACCTCCAACGACCAAGATTAAAACTTAATCAAGGGCTAAGATCATATCGAAGTCAATTCGTGTGAGTTTCTAGATGATTCGCACTTTATCTCAATTAATTTTGATTAATTAACTTGATTTTCTAAGTTTAGACTTGGGAAATATTTAAAAATAGTCTAATAATCTAATTGAGACACTTCTTGGTGGAATTTCTAGAAACTATTTCTGGGTTATGGATAACTCGTGTGTTTTAGCCTCTCCACAAAGTTTTGAGACTAGAACACCTCTGATGCTACAAAAACTAAAAAGAAGGTGTTCTAGTGTTGCATTGCTGCTACAACACCCTGTCTTTGTATCACCCTCTGTCACGTCGTTGATATCCGACCTCTGTGACTTATTGCCACTGCCCACCAACCACTACGCAACTCTGATGTTGCATCTGTGTTGCTACTGACACTGCTATAGTGTTGCCAACTCTGCATCTTCACTGCAACTCCCTCTCATTTGTTGTTGTTGCAACTGCAACAACTGCAATTGAGAAGCATCCTAAATATTTAACCAATTGTGTCTGTTGCATTTGTCTCCAGAGTCCTAACTACTACTAGCCACTGCACTGTCCACCAAGGAATCTTTGCTATTGTTGACTCTGCTTTTGTGCCACTCTACTCTGCGGCCAACACTGCATTGCGCTCCTCAGCACTTGACTGCTACTAGTCTGCAACTGTCACTCTGGAATTTAACTGCATCACTGACATTGATCCATCCGGCTATTGAATACTGTGGGACCCTATGGAAAGGTAATGATCCATGAGGAGGACACCTCAAGGATCTTGCCCATGTTTGCGCTACTCCCAGACTATAGTTCTAGATCTCCCCACCCCTCTCCTGGAGGTACAACTGCAAACATAGTGAAATCTTCCTCTAGCCTGGAGGACAACTTGTCTATCTCTACGAACGTTGTCACCTGGTCCTGCTTGTCCTTCTTCCTGAGAGGACACTGCCTACTGTAGTGGCCAAACTCACCAAACCTGAAGCACTTGACCTTAGATAGGTCCTTTTTCTTCTTCTTTTCCCCTTGTCTCTGACTGGGACCCTTCGAAGCAAGGGACATTTTCTCCTCCTCCTTCTCACCCTTCATGCCGTAGTTGCTTCTCCTGCTGATGGTACTTTTCAATAGAGCATGCCTCAACTCCTCTTATTGTAGGTCTGCCCACATCTTGTCCCATCCTGTCACATCCTGTCCCATCAAGTTGATCTTGTCTGCTCCCTCTAAGTCCAATCACGAGTCCTTTTGTCACATAGTTCTTCCATTTATTTCCAATGATTGCCACACCATGGAAGTCTTCATTATGTACCTGCAGTCATTGCTAGGAGGCCATGGAAGAACAAATATAGCCAAGCAAAATATACAAAGACAAGAGACTCAAAATGAAACAACAATAGAAACAAACAAGAAGGTACTTATCTTTTAAGAATGTGTCAACTCCCTCTTGATCTTAGCCTTCTCAAATCCAGTCAGCTTTGTCCATATCATCAAGGAGTCCATATCATCATCTAGGAGTCCACAATATCATCATCAAAGAAGTGACATCATCAACGAGTTTATTTTTTGAGAACATGACAGTGCCCTCTTAATCTTTAGTATTTTTGCATTGAGCTTGCAAATCAACCTCGTCATCAAGAGGTCAAATCTTCTAGGAGCTAGGGTTTTTTCTTCTAGGTGGAAGCAGTTAAACCATAATCCCTAGGCTCTCATCTTCAACCCTAGATAGGGTTATCAATTGATTGGATGGGGTTTTACCTCCAAAACCTAATGATCTTTCAGGTTTAGACTAGGGTTTACAAACCCTAATGCTTATCTTCATCAATCAGTCCTAGGGTTTTGTGTAACATTCGACCTGCATTATTTTTCAACATAGACAATCTTAGAGTTTCACAAACCTTAGAGCTTACTTGAACAAACCCTTACTGGAGTTCTAGAAACTTAAAATATTCTAAGA
Source organism: Pinus taeda (assembly GCA_000404065.3). Lineage (NCBI taxonomy): Eukaryota > Viridiplantae > Streptophyta > Pinopsida > Pinales > Pinaceae > Pinus > Pinus taeda. Next base: position 26,765 of record APFE030031559.1, read on the forward strand.
GTCTGGTCAGACATCTAGACTTTCAAACCATAGGCCATGCAATGTCATCAAATCTTAAAATTCTTAGCAAAAATGGATTTTAGGCTTAGCAAATGAATTAAACTTGACATCCTTGCATTTATTCCAATGTTCAAACCTACATGCTTTAGATCACATTGCTTTCATAACTTTAGAAGATCACCAAGAGAGACATAGGCAAGTAACATTCAAAGTAGTCTCCTATCGCCATTTTTGCAGGCTTGTAACTTGAGATACTAAGTCATCCCGCACTGTTGACTTCTCGAAGGTCTAAACAAAACTCAAAGGAAGATCCTAAAAGGATAATAATCGTAATCATAATATTGAAAATTTATAGAGGAGCATGGCTACCTAATAGATTCTCTAGTCTAGAACTTATAAGGGTTGACCTCTTTGCAATGTATTTCGACTACGACTTGTATGTATAGAGAGGAGTTCATCAGCCATTAGCAAAAGATCAATCCTTCAATTCAACAAAGTCTCAGATATGCAAATTTAGATTTCTTCTTGGATCAGATCATGCTTTAGGGATACATATCATAGTAATATCAGACTTTCCCTTCACAAGATAGTATATTTGGACTTCGATTTCTTATATTGCTAAATAAGGGCACCAAGGAGGTGTTTCCTATTGCATTTATCCTTTTACCCTTTTGTCTAGTGACATTATCAGTTTTATTAATGTCATGGAGCAAAGTTATTTTTTATGGTTGATGTATCTTGTATTTTAATTTATTAAAGTCATGTGTTATAAAAGTGACTTTATGAGAAAAGTACATAGTACACTATTATTAAAGTGACTTTATGAGAGAAAAAGTACACATGGTACAAAAAATTAAAAAGTACTTGGAGGCTTATTAATTGGGGGGGACCACATGAGGGAGGGGGTCAAGTCGGTGACTTGATCTCATCCATTGATCTCATGGGCTGAGATTTAATCTCAATCCTTAATTTCTAAGGGTTAGGGTTCTCATCTTTTGAAGAGACAAAAAGGGAAAAAAGAGAGAAGAGTTCATTCATTATTCTCATGTGACTTGAGAGGAGAGCAAGGAGCAAGGAGGTTGAGATTGTAGGGATAAGGAAGAAGCGTACTACAAGAAAAAGCCAAACCGAGTTTCAAGCTAAAATAGTGGCACGAATCCCGAGATTCTCGGGTTGAGGTTTCATGTTTAGTTTCTAAGTGTATTAGGCCAAGACACGAGGAGGAATCAGGCCAAGATTTATGGACAGTTACCAAGTCAAGTTCAAGGGTTAGGAGGCTGAGAATTTAGCAGCCTGTCAGCACTATATGTGGAGGTTGGCTGAGTGTGATTCTCAGCTGAATCACGTGGAGGATAAGGGCAAGTCAAATCCCTACTCATTCTAATCTTCTCACAGTCACAGAACAATGAGAATCCCAAGTCATTGTTGGTCAAACATGTTGAAATATGTAACTAGGTTCGGTCTTCATAATGACGTGTAATCATGATTTTATGTAATTAATGTAAACAAGGAAAAATAAAATTATTTTGTGCTTGACACATGGGTTTCATGCTCAAGGAATTTTATTTTATAGATGAAGCTCCCATTGTGAGCTATTAGGTTTGGTCATAAAGTCAATTGAGTCAATATCATGACAGGGCCCTCTCTAAGCGTCCCCCTAAAGACAAGAAAGAGAATCAAGGGAAAGTTTACCTTCCATTCATCCAGGGGACTACCGATAAGATTGCAAAAATCCTAAAGAAGAAGAACATAGACACCCAATTTACAACATGTGGGACAATAAGACAGATGATGAGGTCGGTTAAGGATAAAATTGATCATCAACAGCTCAAAGGAGTGTACAAAATTGATTGCTCATGTGGCAAAAGTTATATTGGGGAAACTAGGAGATCTCTGAAAACGAGACTAAAAGAGCACGCAGCTGACATAAGGAATGAGAGATCGCGTACATCTGCCCTTGCAGAGCACTCGTCCAAGACCAAGCATCATATGTGTTTAGAAGGCGCCAAGGTTATTGCAAAAGAGGACAACTATCACAAGAGGAAAATCAGAGAGGCCATTGAAATTAGAAAGTTTCCGCAAAACCTCAACAGGGACAATGGGAGTGATATTAGTGAAAATTGGGTTACCCTCATCAGACAAATAAACCCCCGGAGTACTTTGAGAAGAAAGCCCTTGACTCATTCCACTTGAAACCGGCATGGTGGAAAAGATTTGTCGATGACACCAACGTGAATTGAACTCATGGTAAGACAAAACTTGAAAGGTTCTTCAATCATATTAACTCTATATCCCCTGATATCAAATTCACTATGGAGTTGGAAGAGAATGGCAGGATCCCCTTTCTAGACGTCCTGATTAGTAGAAAGGAGGATGGTACATTGGGTCACCAGGTCTATAGAAAGAAAACCCACACCGAGAGCTATCTTCATGCTGACTCTTACCATCATCCCTCCCAGAAGTCTGGCGTCTTGAACACCCTAGCTGTTAGGGCCTTCAGAATTTCTGACTCTGATCACCTAAAGGATGAGATCGATCACTTAACCTTTGTCTTCAAAAACATTGGATACAAGGAGTGGGATATCAAGAGGGCTATAAGAAGGGCTCAGGACAGGGCCCTCTCTAAGTGTCCCCCTAAAGACAAGAAAGAGAATCAAGGGAAAGTTTACCTTCCATTCATCCAGGGGACTACCGATAAGATTGCAAAAATCCTAAAGAAGAAGAACATAGACACCCAATTTACAACATGTGGGACAATAAGACAGATGATGAGGTCGGTTAAGGATAAAATTGATCATCAACAGCTCAAAGGAGTGTACAAAATTGATTGCTCATGTGGCAAAAGTTATATTGGGGAAACTGGGAGATCTCTGAAAATGAGACTAAAAGAGCACGCAACTGACATAAGGAATGAGAGATCGTGTACATCTGCCCTTGCAGAGCACTCGTCCAAGACCAAGCATCATATGTGTTTAGAAGACGCCAAGGTTATTGCAAAAGAGGACAACTATCACAAGAGGAAAATCAGAGAGGCCATTGAAATTAGAAAGTTTCCGCAAAACCTCAACAGGGACAATGGGAGTGATATCAGTGAAAATTGGGTTACCCTCATCAGACAAATAAACCCCCGGAGTACTTTGAGAAGAAAGCCCTTGACTCATTCCACTTGAAACCGGCATGGTGGAAAAGATTTGTCGATGACACCAACGTGAATTGGACTCATGGTAAGACAGAACTTGAAAGGTTCTTCAATCATATTAACTCTATATCCCCTGATATCAAATTCACTATGGAGTTGGAAGAGAATGGCAGGATCCCCTTTCTAGACGTCTTGATTAGTAGAAAGGAGGATGGTACGTTGGGTCACCAGGTCTATAGAAAGAAAACCCACACCGAGAGCTATCTTCATGCTGACTCTTACCATCATCCCTCCCAGAAGTCTGGCGTCTTGAACACCCTAGCTGTTAGGGCCTTCAGAATTTCTGACCCTGATCACCTAAAGGATGAGATCGATCACTTAACCTCTGTCTTCAAAAACATTGGATACAAGGAGTGGGATATCAAGAGGGCTATAAGAAGGGCTCAGGACAGGGCCCTCTCTAAGCGTCCCCCTAAAGACAAGAAAGAGAATCAAGGGAAAGTTTACCTTCCATTCATCCAGGGGACTACCGATAAGATTGCAAAAATCCTAAAGAAGAAGAACATAGACACCCAATTTACAACATGTGGGACAATAAGACAGATGATGAGGTCGGTTAAGGATAAAATTGATCATCAACAACTCAAAGGAGTGTACAAAATTGATTGCTCATGTGGCAAAAGTTATATTGGGGAAACTGGGAGATCTCTGAAAACGAGACTAAAAGAGCACGCAGCTGACATAAGGAATGAGAGATCACGTACATCTGCCCTTGTAGAGCACTCGTCCAAGACCAAGCATCATATGTGTTTAGAAGACGCCAAGGTTATTGCAAAAGAGGACAACTATCACAAGAGGAAAATCAGAGAGGCCATTGAAATTAGAAAGTTTCCGCAAAACCTCAACAGGGACAATGGGAGTGATATCAGTGAAAATTGGGTTACCCTCATCAGACAAATAAACCCCCGGAGTACTTTGAGAAGAAAGCCCTTGACTCATTCCACTTGAAACCGGCATGGTGGAAAAGATTTGTCGATGACACCAACGTGAATTGGACTCATGGTAAGACAGAACTTGAAAGGTTCTTCAATCATATTAACTCTATATCCCCTGATATCAAATTCACTATGGAGTTGGAAGAGAATGGCAGGATCCCCTTTCTAGACGTCCTGATTAGTAGAAAGGAGGATGGTACGTTGGGTCACCAGGTCTATAGAAAGAAAACCCACACCGAGAGCTATCTTCATGCTGACTCTTACCATCATCCCTCCCAGAAGTCTGGCGTCTTGAACACCCTAGCTGTTAGGGCCTTCAGAATTTCTGACCCTGATCACCTAAAGGATGAGATCGATCACTTAACCTCTGTCTTCAAAAACATTGGATACAAGGAGTGGGATATCAAGAGGGCTATAAGAAGGGCTCAGGACAGGGCCCTCTCTAAGCGTCCCCCTAAAGACAAGAAAGAGAATCAAGGGAAAGTTTACCTTCCATTCATCCAGGGGATTACCGGTAAGATTGCAAAAATCCTAAAGAAGAAGAACATAGACACCCAATTTACAACATGTGGGACAATAAGACAGATGATGAGGTCGGTTAAGGATAAAATTGATCATCAACAGCTCAAAGGAGTGTACAACATTGATTGCTCATGTGGCAAAAGTTATATTGGGGAAATTGGGAGATCTCTGAAAACGAGACTAAAAGAGCACGCAGCTGACATAAGGAATGAGAGATCGCGTACATCTGCCCTTGCAGAGCACTCGTCCAAGACCAAGCATCATATGTGTTTAGAAGACGCCAAGGTTATTGCAAAAGAGGACAACTATCACAAGAGGAAAATCAGAGAGGCCATTGAAATTAGAAAGTTTCCGCAAAACCTCAACAGGGACAATGGGAGTGATATCAGTGAAAATTGGGTTACCCTCATCAGACAAATAAACCCCCCCCCGGGACACTCGGAAGCATAAGATCCTGAGAATTGGTCCTTCATTTCGAAGCTGCGATTAATTAATTAACTAAATAAAAGTAATGTAAAAATATAAAGAATATAATATAAATAATAATATAATAATAATTAATAACAATCAATTAATTAATTATATAATTAATATAAATTAAATAATTAATTAATAACCAATCAATTAATTAATATAATATATAATAATCAATTAATTAATAAAGAATATAATATAATATAATCAAAATCAAATTAATTAATAAAGATATAAAATATAATATAAATATAATTAACAATAGATAATTAATAACAAATCAATTCACGATTAATCATTTTAAACTTATAGAAAAATTAAATAATTAAATTGATAATTAAATAATTATATAACTAAGTTTGAAATATATAAGAAAATGAATATAAAATATAAAAAAAAATTCCTTAAATTTAACAATCATTTTTAATCAAATAAATAAATATAGGATTAAAAATAAAATAAAATTAGGTTATTTATATTACTGAGTTAAGGTGAGTTTATAGTAATTAATTTAAATAAAAATTCATATAAAATAAGGTTTTATTAGTATTAATTAATTTAGTTTTAATTAGTTTTAATATAATTAATCCAAATAATTTAGTTTTAGGGTTTAATAAAGTAAATCAAATTAATTATATTATATTAAATTAATTAATTAATTAAATTTCCTCAAATACATTATTAAATTAATTAAGTTGAATCATAAGATATTATATTAATTTAAATTAATTAATTAAGTCAAATCAATTAGGATTAATTAACAAATTAATGAATTAATTCAAAAAAATTTAATCAAACTAATATGAATTTAAACTAAAATAATAATCAATAGATAAATTGGGAATAATTAATTAATTAAATTTCTTAAAATCAAGTGTCGACCTTTTATAAAAATTAGGGTTCTTGGTTTATTCCCAGGTTCTTGTCTTCTTCTCTCAAGCAATCGCTCATTCATTTTCTATCTTTCAAATTTGTCCTGATGATGGACCCCCTTTGGGGTTGAAACGTCGACTCAATGAACAAAAGACTGTGGACAATCCGGATCCTAAAAGATGTCCAAAAATCATGAAAGATCATCAAAGATGATGAAAATTTACAAAAGAATGCAAAATATCACAAAATATGAAGAAGTATCATGAAAATTTGTGAAATACCGCGAAATATAACGAAAGATCACGAAAGATGACAAGATATGTTGAAAGATCATGAAAGATGAATAAAAATCATGAAAGATGAAGAAAACCACAAAATATGATGAAAGATTGTGAAATACCATAAAAGATCGCAAATATGATTACGGATCATGAAAAGTTACAAAAGACCATGAAAGATCGCAAAAGATGAAGAAATATTGCAAAATATCATGAAAGTCAAAGAAAGACCGCGAAACATCGTAAAATATGACAAAAACTCACAAAAGATTGTGAAATACCATGAAACATCTTAAAAGATGACAAAATATTGTGAAAGATAAAGAAAAATCAATAAATATCACGAAAGATTGCAAGAGATCATGAAACATCCTAAAAGATGACAAAAGATCATGAAAGATCGAAAAAGATAATGAAAGATGATGAAAAATCGCAAAACAACGCAAAATATCATAAAAGATAAAGAAATATCATGAAATATCATGAAATACCACGAAATATCACGAAAGAAGACAAAAAATCTTGAAAGATGACAAAAGATCACGAAAGAAGATGAAAAATCGTGAAAGATGACGGGGAGCGCAAAAGATGACAAAAGATTGTGAAAGATGACGAAAAATCATGAAAGATGATGAAAGATCACAAAAGATGACAAAAGATCACAAAAGATCGTGAATGATCCTAAAAAATCACCAAAGATGTTGAAAGATTGTGAAAGATGTTGAAAGATTGTGAAAGATGACGAAAGATCGAGAAAGATGACATAAGATGACGAAAGATAGCGAAAATTAACGAAATATTGCAAAAGATCACGAAAGATCATGAAAGACCATAAAAGATCGCAAAAGATGATGAAGTATCATGAAAAGTGACAAAAGACCAAGAAAGATTGGAAAAGATGATGAAAGATAACAAAAAATCGTGAAAGATGTAGAAAGATCGCGAAAAATTATGAAAGATCGCAAAAGATGACAAAAGACCATGAAACATTCTAAATTATGACAAAAACTCGTGAAACATTGTGAAAAACCATAAAACATCCTAAAAGGCGATGAAATATCTTCAAAGATCATGAAATATTGCGAAAGATGATGAAAAATCACAAAAGATGACGAAAGATCATAAAAGATCACAAAAGATTGTGAAAGAACATGAAACATCCTAAAAGATGATAAAAGATCATGAAACATTGCAAAAGATTATGAAAGATAACTAAAAACCACAAAAGAACGAAACATATCACAAAACATGAAGAAATATCATGAAAGATAGCAAAAGATCATGAAAGATAACAAAAGATGACGAAAGATCGTGAAAAATGACGAAAAATTATGAAAGATGATGGAAAAGCACGAAAGATGATGAAAGAGTGTGAAAGATGACAGAAAATCACGAAAGATCTTGAAAGACCATGAAATATGACAAATGGTCCAAAAAAATCATGAAATATGTTGAAATATCAGGAAACATGACAAAAGATTACAAAAGATGACGAAAGGTCACGAAAGATTGCAAAAGGTCATGAAACGTGACAAAAGATAACGAAAAATCATGAAAGATCGTAAAAGATGATGAAATAATGTGAAAGATGACGAAAAATCATAAACTTATGAAGAAACATCGTTAAAGATCACAAAAGATCATGAAACATCTTAAAATATGATGAAAGATCATGAAAAATTTCAATAGATCACAAAATGTGATAGAATATCTTGAAAGGTGACGAAGGATGACCAAAAATCATGAAAGAGGACAAAACATCGTGATCATGAAGGATCTGAAAGATGACGAAAGATCATGGAAGGCCATAAAAGATAAAAAAAAATATCATGAAAAATGACGAAATACCATGAAAGATCGCAAAAGACGAAGAAAGATCATGGAAGATGAAGAAAGACTACAAAACGCTGTGAAACATCCTAAAATATGACGAAAGCTCACGAAAAATTGTGAAAGACCATGAAACATCCTACAAGATGATGAAAGATCTTGAAAGATGATGAAATATTGCGGAAAATGACGAAAAATGATGAAAGATGATGAAACATCATGAAAGATCACGAAAGGTCATCGAACGTTGTAAAATATTATGAAAGATCACAAAAGGTGATGAAAGATGACAAAAAATTAAAAAAGAACGTAAAATATCACAAAAAATTAAGAAATATCATGAAATATCACAAAAGACCACGAAAGATGTCAAAAGATATTGAAAAATGAAGAAAGATGACGAAAAATCATGAAAGATGACATAGGATCACGAAAGATGATGAAAGATTGTGAAAAATGAAGAAAAAATGTGAAGATGATAGAAAATCATGAAAGATGATGAAAGATGACGAAAAATCTTGAAAAATCACTAGTGATCCTAAAAAATCACAAAAGATCATGAAAGATCGTGAAAGATCACGAAAGATCGACAAAGATGACGAAAGATTACAAAAGATGAAGAAATATGAAAAAAAGTCACGAAATATGCAAAAGATCACGAAACATGATAAAGATGACATAAAATCATGAAATATCACAAAATATCATGAAAGATGACTAAAGATGGCGAAAAATCATGAAAGATCGCAAAATATTGCAAAAGACAGCAAAATATCATGAAAAATCATGACAGATCATGAACAACCTAAAATATCACGAAAGATGACAAAATATGATGAAATATCACGAAAGACTGTGAAATATGACAAAAGATCAAGAAACTTCGCAAAAGATCCTGAAACACCTTGAACGATCACAAAATATGAAGAAAGATCATGAAAGATGATGAAATATCACAAAAGATGACAAAACAATGTGAAACATCCTAAAAGATCAGGAAAGATGATGAAAGACTACAAAATATCATGAATGATGAAGAAAGATCACGAAATACCAAAGATCACAAAAGATGAAAAAATAATGTGAAAGGGGATGAAAAATCATGAAACTTATGAAGAAACATTGTGAAACATCCTAAAAGATGATGAAAGGTCATGAAAGATCGCAAAAAATCATGAAAGATGAAAAAAGATCAAGAAAGATGACGAAAGACCGCGAAAGATGATGAAAAATCACAAAAGATGAAAAAACATCATGAGATATCATGAAACATTATGAAAGATCCTAAAAGATGTCCAAAAATCATGAAAGATCATAAAAGATGATGAAAATTTACAAAAGAATGCAAAATATCACAAAATATGAAGAAGTATCATGAAGATTGTGAAATACCGCGAAATATAACGAAAGATCAAAACGAAAGAGACAAGATATGTTGAAAGAATCATGAAATATGAATAAAATCCACGAAAGATGAAGAAAACCACCAAATATGAATGAAATATTGTGAAATACATAAAAGATCCGCAAATAGTGATTATACGGATCATGAAAAGTTACAAAAGACCATGAAAGATCGCAAAAGATGAAGAAATATTGCAAAATATCATGAAAGTCAAAGAAAGACAGTGAAACATCGTAAAATATGACAAAAACTCACAAAAGATTGTGAAATACCATGAAACATCTTAAAAGATGACAAATATTGTGAAAGATAAAGAAAAATCAATAAATATCACGAAAGATTGCAAGAGATCATGAAACATCCTAAAAGATGACAAAAGATCATGAGAGATCGCAAAAGATAATGAAATATGATGAAAAATCGCAAAACAACGCAAAATATCATAAAAGATAAAGAAATATCATGAACTATCATGAAATACCACGAAATATCACGAAAGAGGACAAAAGATCTTGAAAGATGACAAAAGATCATGAAAGAAGATGAAAAATCGTGAAAGATG